>ML685786.1:18457635-18573470 GCA_007922175.1 Pelusios castaneus
ACACACACACACACACACACACACACACACACACACACACACACACACACACACACACCTTTAAAATACTACCCTTTAGTATAGTATAAGAAAATATTTTTACACTGATAGTACATAGGTTAGTACAAGTGCTTACTGACTATGAAACAATTGAAACAGAAATGGAATGGATATATGGAATTGCTCAGCCCAGCCTAATGTAATCCAACTCAATCCAAACACATCAGAAGAAGTGTGAGTTTTGCACAGTTTGTTTTAGGATTTGCTTTATTTTAACTCTGGTGGAAGAACTAACTATATTCCAGCATTCTGCTCTCAGGAAGTAAATATACTAATAATGCCAAGTAAAAAAACACTTGACTTTTTCTCTGCTTACCCTTTATGCAATGCTCTTACGTTTTGGTAATCAGGCCCTAAATTGATGACAATGAGAGTAATCCAAATCATATAGTTTTCCAAAATTATTCCCTCAGTACAGACTCTGATTGCCTGGGTGTGCAGTTTTTCCTTGCTTCTGTATGAAAATAATGACATATCCTGAGTCTTGGATGTTCCTTGTGTCCTACCCGCAATTTCATAATACTCACATTTCAAACTCTAGAATCTCCTGTTAATGTTACAATGCAGTTCAGCTGTTTATAAACATAAACATGCAGCAACTATGAAGAAGCAGTGCTGGGACACAGTAACTTCTTCAAGAAGGAACAGAAGTATAGTATAGTATAGTATAGTATAGTATAGTATAGTATAGTATAGTATAGTATAGTATAGTATAGTATAGTAAGAGATTGGCTATTACATATAAAAGGCTTATTGCTATTATAACACTTTTTTTGCTCAATGGGTTTGAATGAAAATTCATTGAGTAAACCAGGGAGTCCATTTAAAAATGTTTAGAGATGGTACCAGACACATGATGTGAAGTACTGCTTCCTGTCAGTGCACAACTTTCAGTTACTTAGCGCTGGATTCACAGAGGTACTTAACCACCTAACCCCCAGACTTAAGTGCCTAAGTGCATTTTTGAACACCACTGCAGTCCACAAAACTCTGAATCCTACTGAACCCTGAGCTGAACCCTGTAGGTGCCTAAAATCACTTAGGGTGCATCTACACTTGTAAATTAAGTCGACTTAAGCTTGCTTAAGTCGACTTAATTTACTCTGCGTCTACACTACACTTTCCGTAAGTCGACTTAAGCAGCTGCTTAAGTCGACTTAAGGAAAAGTTAAGTCGACTTTATAAAACCTAGTTTTAAGTTGACTTTTGGCTTAAGTCGACTTTAGAAAGTCGACTTAAGCCAGTGTACATGTGGAGTAGCCCTAAGTCGACTTAGGCTCTCCAGGACTTCCCCACTGCCCTCCCTGCCAGGGTGACTGGCACAGGGAGAGCCTGGCATGCCCCCCCACAGAGCAGGGCAGAGCCCTACCCCTATGCCCTGCCAGGGTCCCTGTCCCCCTTTGCCCCATTGTACCAAGGTACAATGGGGCAAAGGCTGAGCCCCCTGGCACTTGGCAAGGGGTGCCCCCCCTGCCACCGTGGACCAGTCCCAGGTCCACCTAGCCTCTACAAGTCGACCTAGGCATCCAGTGTGGATGCTCTAGGTCCACTTTGTAGGGTCCCCCCAAAGTCGACTTAAAATTTAAGTGTAGACATACCAAGTCGACTTAAAGTTCTCATTCTCCCTGGCCCAATTAATATTCAATTATTTAATTAAAATGGAACTACTTAAATAAGAGATTGAGGGAGACCCCCATCACCTACACCATAGTTCAGGAGTCTGCCACCTGCAGCTCCAGAGCCGCACGTTGCTCTTTGGCTGCCCCCTTGGGGCTCCGGGCTCCATGCCCCGCATCCCCAGGGCCATCCCTGGTGGGGGTGAGTGGGGCAACTGTCCTGGACCCCGTGGTTCTGTGGGCCCTGCGCTGCTGCTCTCAGTGGGGCAGCGTGGGACCCACTCCACTCCCCCCGCCTCCCACTGCCACACTGTTCCCAGGCACCTAACTCAGGCTTTGTGGATTGCAGTATTCTTCCTATGATGTCATGCTCACAGTTATAGTGCCTAAATTCCTTTGTGGATCGGAGCCTTAGTTCATGGATTGGGATTGGGAGGCATCAGAAGATTATACTCAGAGCTTTTAGAAGAGAAGGTACAGCCAATATAGCTATGGTTGTGCAGATCTGTGATTCGCTCCCTACCTAAAGCAACGATTGAAATGTAAAAAGTCTCGACAAGAGAGCATATGAGAAAACATAATGAAAATCAGCCTGGATAGTAAGGAAGGAAAAAGATCCCCATTTTGACCTGCTAATTCTATTGTCCAGTACTGCCCAGGAGAAGAGAGATACCACGACCAGATGCAAACTGACAGGGTCAGCAGGGAAAATGGGAACCTGCTCTGGGTTGATTAGAGCTTTTGAGAAAAGAAAATGCTGATTTTTCATATTGAAGTAAATGTTTTTTATTAGAAAATATATTACTTGCAATGAACTTAAAAAAGCATAAAAATCAATTTTCTTTGATTGCTACCACATGCCTATTTTTCATTTCATTGTCCTTTTCCCTTGGGCTTGCTGAACAGGCTTTTGTAATCATATAACATTTATTAGCACACTTTATCACTGCCCTATACCAGTTTATGGGACCAAGACAGAAGAAAATGGAACATCCTTACATGTTTCATGTGGAGGAAGTATATAGATGGGGTTCAAGAGCTGGAGAGAAGTTTAACACTCTCCCTGAGCAGTGGAAAGACCATATAGCTGAATATTCCCAATGCAATAATATCAGAGAGCCCATCCATGAGGGAAGTGGGGCTGGGCTCATCTGTAGTGCATTAGGGAAGTCTGTCCAAGTTTCTATAATAAGGGTGTGCACTGAGAATTTTGGCCTAATCTGCAATAGGAGCCAGATCCTACTTGTGGGAAGGAGGAATATATTAGCTGGAAAAAAGCCATTCTTACTGGTTTCTGAATAGAAACCAGGGTACAAGAAATCATCCCTTTGTGGATTGTTACTTTAAAACTGACTATGGGAAGCCTAACGTTATTTGTGAAATTAATGAATGATAGTTACTCCTCAGGGTAGCAGTATAAGTTCTTGGCTCATAATAAGGGCTGTGAGGTGCACAGACATAGGAAAAGCAGCCAGTGGAAAAGATGAGACTAAAACTTTGGCCTGGTCTACCCTACAGTCAGGTGGATGGCAAGGCAGCTTACGGCAAACTAAATACGTAAGTGTCTACACTAAAATGTTGCTTCTGCTGACACAACTCCCTCACTATGTTGATTTAATAACTTCATCTCCACAAGAGACACAGAGTCAATGTCAATGTCGTTAAGTAGATGCAGTATCAATGTAGACATTGCGTTGCTTACGTTGACTGTTACTTGCTTTCAGAAGCCATCCCATAATGCCCCATATGGACAGTACAGTTGTTAAAAGCACTCCTTGTGAGGACACACACCACCAACACAAGGAGCATAGTATGGAGATGCAAAAGCAATTTAATTACTGTGATGGCTGTCTGCCAAACTGACAATTTTCTAGTGTAAGCATACCCTCAGTCTCCAGGCTTGCAGTTTAGTGCACCTTTCACTGGAGTCCAGGCATTGTTTGGGATAATCTCCCACCCGCCCCTTCCCCAAAATCATATGCAATATCCATGTTTTCACATCATCACAAAATTGCCTGCTGCTGGACTAGAATCGTATTTTTCATAAGAACTGGGCACACCGTTAGCTTCACTGTAGAAGTGGTTTTGCTCCAGGAATATGCCTTTGTACCATTGGTCTGTTAGTCTAAATACAAATAGAGTTCCACCTGTAGCCTTAAAATTCGATCAGTTCGGGAGGGAATTTTTGGTCCTGCGGGGCAAATTCCATTGACTAAGTTCCTGTAAGGCCAGATCTAAATTCAAAAGTTAAGTCAACTTAGCTACGTTGTCCCAAAGCTATGTCCCCAGGTATGAAAAATCCACAACCTGAGTGACTTAGGGCATGTCTACGCCCAGCATCGACAGAAGTGCCCACATTCCTAGGGGCCAGCTCAAAAACTTGGTGCCTAGGTGTATGGCACTTTAGAATGCCCCAGCTGCCACCACAACTGCCCCAGGCACTTTTGGCGGGGACGAGGGGGAGAAAAGAGGAGAGACAGAGGCACTGAAAGTGTTGGCGCCAAGGCTCCTTTTTTAGTGACTAAGGAGCATTGGGATCCCTGAGTACTGCGCCCAGCTGGGCACCAGAATCAAATTCCTGGGCACCATGGCAACCCAGAGCCTGGGATTTGTTGAGCCCCGGTCTACACATACACCACTGCAGTGGCATGTCTGATGAAGACACTTTATGCCGAAAGAAGATAGCCCTACTGTCAGCATAATAAAACCCCCTCTGTGAGTGGCAGAAGCTCTCCCACTGAAATAGTGCTTTCCACACCAGCATTTATGTGGTTTAATTTATGCCACTCAAGGGAACAGTTTACTCACATCCCAGGGCAACATTAAGTTCTGCTGACATAAGCTGTACTGTAGACATCGCTTCAGTTAGGTCGACCTAACTCCTGATATAGACAGTGCCAGGTTCTGTCAAACTTCACCTCTCAGGGAAATGGATTAGCTCTGTTGATGGGAGGACCCCTCCCATTGCTAGAGTGAGGGGCTATACTAATGCATTGCAGCTGTGCTGCTTAGCGTTTCATGTGTAGACTAACCCTAAGAAAAATGATAAAAGACAAACCCACCACATCACTCGTGGGTGAACTCTTTTCATAAAACAATCATTCCATGGCTGATAGCTCAGTCTTTATCTTCAAAGGAAAGATGCACAACGCCTTCAAAAGACAAGCCTTGGAACTTAAATTCACAACTTTGTTAGAAAATAAAAATCGTGGTCTTAATATATACACTGGAGGTATGGCTTATTACAATATCTATAACTCACTAACCCTGTTTTTTGTTCAGTGATTGGAGAGGTGTTAACAATCCACTTTACCTTGAATGGTCTCTTAGGTCTATGTGTTAACAGCTTGTGCTAAACAATCTGTTCCACTCTGTATTTAGATATGACACTAGTCAGAGTACCTTTTCCAGGCCTGAAGAAGAGCTCTGTGCAGCTTGTCTCTTTCACAAACAGAAGTTGATCCAATTAAGGAATTACCTCACCCTTTGTAAGAGAGATCGAGGCACTCTCCTGTAGGACAGCTGTTTTTTTAAAGCTCCTGGACAGTATGTGGGTTTTCCTTTTAATCACAAAGTTATAAAAGTGTTGTGCATGCACTCTCAAACCCAGCAGCCTTTAATTAAGGGAGGTATTTACAACCACCATGCAAGCAGGTCAGCCAGCCTGCTTTCTAGGGCCCACATGCCTCTGAAACCCTAGGCATTATTCCTGGAAATGCCATCCCAAGTTAGCATAATGATGTTATACCCAGATGCACAGCCTTCTGAAGACAGCCCCAATGGTTCAAGACATCGATTGTTAGGCATGCATACCCATGGGCACCCAAGAAAGCCAACTATACTTTTTCTAGCCTATTGCAGTTACTTAAACTGGCTTCTCATCTTTCATGTACCATTCCAGGTTCCCCAGTGATATTATCCTGCTGCTTTTCCAGGCTTAATTTAGACATGAACCTTCTGCTGTTGTATTTTCTTCTCCTCAAGATCAGTCCCTTTCTTCATGATAAAAACCAAATACTATGACTAACAAAGTAGATGAGCTTAATCATGTATCCCGAAATACCAATTTCAAGGGGTTTTATATGTTAATTTGGTAACATACTCATTTCTATGCATATTGCACATATTCAAGGACAAATGAGATTTCTAATAAATAGTGTGGATTAAACTACATGAAGTGAAAATTACTAACAGCTGGAGGGAAGGTGCTGGGATGGCAGCTGGCCATCAGGAAACAATGGAGAGATAACGAAGAGGCAGATAATGGGTATCTCTCCACAGACAAATGCCTTTTAAGTGCAGGAAGCCACAAAACTGAACTAAAGAAAGAAATTTTTTATAAGTCCTAACCTGAGAGCTAGAAGGGCAGAGTGGAAAGTTGGCAATAATCAACTAGACAAAGCAAAGGCCACAGGGTAAAAATTTAATAAAACAACAATGCATTTTATTTTATGACCTCTATCCATTCTAGCATTCCAGGCACCTCATAGAAATAGCAGGGTAAAACTCCCACTAAAATACTTTCTCAAAATTAAAATAAAAAATATTTTATGCTGCTTTTAAAAGACATCAGATTCTGGTGAATTCTCATTTCAAGAATGAGCAGGAAAGGCCCCAGATTCAGAGTCACAGAGGCTAAAATTTAAACTACAATACCTAATCTTGTCCTGCAAGCCCTTTGGACCCAAACATCTACCTCCCTCTAACCATTGTTTCTCAACTGGTGCTCCATGGACATAGTGAAGACCAATCCCGACCCCTTCCTGTCGAGAGGGAGCGGGGAGAGGGGAAGGGGCAATCCAGTGAGCTAAGGCATGCCTGGGAGATTTCAAATGCCTCAGCCTCAGCAAAGCTTCCAGGTGTATGTCTGTAGCTCCTTTGCTGTGGCTGGGACATTTTAAATTTCTTGCCACTGTTACCACCGGAATTGAAATTGTTTGAACAGAACTTAAACAGTCAGACCTTCTGTAACAGACTTTCTTTTTACTCCAAGAATGAATTAATTATTTCCATTAAAACTTAAGTAGTATTTTCAGTTGTGTGCATAATCATTATGGATCTACTTTTTAGAAATAAACATGTTATAGTCATAAAATTGTATTTACGGTAATTCCGTTTCCTAAATTGGTTTTGCAGGAATGTATAGGACGCAGCCATTACAAACATTACAGCCGGTATATACCAGCTTTTTTGAGAAAGTTTTCATCCGGTGTTCTGCGTAAAGTAATTAAGACCTTTAGGTGTTCCTCAGTCCACTAAAGGTTGAGAAACACTGCTCTTTGCCCAAGAGGAGGCAGAGGTAAAAAGCACAGATCAGTGTGATCTGCAGTGGTTCTCTGATGCAATCTGCTAATACCAAATCAGCACCTGAGAATCAACTTGGGAATTCATGTGCCCAGATCCCAGGCTAACCACTTTCTGTTGTTCTGAAAGGGCCAGATGAAATATAGGGTGTCAGAAGATGTCTGTATATAACCTATATTATTCTATAACCTAAATTAGTATCACAGCGATATGTTTTTAATTGCTATCACACACAAAAACTCTTGCTGAAAATGTAAACTGACAAAAGAACATGCATTGACCCACAATAGCCTCAGGACTTCGGACTACAGGAGTCTCTTTCAACTTTGCCTTCTTGAGCAGCAGCTCCCATCTCAATAAGCACTTCTGAACATGAACATTTTTCTTTATTTATTGCCTTTGTCTTGCCCAGCTAATATATGTTTATGGTTTCTTAAGACAGAGGTTTTATTTAATTCATTTTCTCCTCCTAATTCTTGTATGAGTAGAAGAAATTCTTTGGGAATGAATAAAAGCTATTTGGTGCATACAATCTTGCCCTTTTTTGGCTCTTTCTTTCTCACATCATGTCATCTAGTTATTTTTCTGAATGATTCCAGTGTGTTTGCCTCAACAGGTCTGCCTAGTGAGTTATTATTACCTACCATTATTCTTCTCATATTTTTTACAAGTGCAGTTCCACACTTCTGTTCTGAAGTACATTTTTCTTTATTTTCATGTGTTCCTCCTATTAGCTGGAAGGAAAGATGGAATGAATATATAGTCTGATACACTTCCTCTACCTGCCTTTTGAAATTCTGTATCTCTGGTTGTCAACCCGACAGGGGTCTTCAGACTATGTCTTAGGGATCTGTGAAAGGTTGTTGCTACCATAGAACAGCGTTTTCAACTTGTGGTCTGTGGAGCCCTGGGGATCTACAGATTATGTCTAAGATTTTCAAAGGGGTCTGCACGCCATTCAAAATATTTTAGGGATCCACAAATGAAAAGAGGTTGAAAACCACCGCATTCATTTCTGAATTTCCCTTATATTTTCTTATTGTGATGACAAGGATCTCTGAAAAACAAGTTTTACATCAAGATAGTTACCCCAAAATTGACATTACCAAAGTTAATAGACACTTAAAAATTTTAGCCCAAGTCCTTATAATCCTTGAAGGTGACAGTTGTCACGACCCCTCTGTACTATTTTGCCATTTCAAGTGTTAATGTACTGTGTTCAGTGTCAAATGGATTTAGGCTAATCTCACCATGGGAGCTGTGGAGGCTCAGAAAAAATCTAGCCATTTATTTAAGTCCCTAAACATAGATTTAGAAGACTAGGCACCCAGTTTTCAAAAATTGGCCTTCATTTTTCAAGTCAATACTGAATGGCTTCAGATCACACACTAACTTACTGAAAACTCGTAGTTATATATTTACACAGGCTCTTATATCTTTTTGGCTGGCATATTGAAAAATGTCAATTTTAAGGTTAAATCACCTGCTGAATCAAGCATCTTGATCTTCAGAAAAGCTTATTTGAAGGCACTCTTTAAAATAAAGGGCTTCCTCAGACAGACCAGATTTCCTGCTAAATAGGTCAGCCTATAGTATCAGTAATTTGACTGTTCTGCCCTTAGAGACTAAAGGAAATGCAGAGTATTTCCAGAGAGTTCTCAGGGAAAGTTTTGTGCTTCAGACAAACCACTCTATTGCCTTATTGATAGTATTTTATAATAGCTTTTTGGTCTCTTGAAATATATGCTACTGAACAAGCATTATGCCAACAATGCCCTCTAATGGATGCAATCAGAATAATCCAGCCACGTGTCTTAGACCCTATATGTTAACAGTTAATGAAAGATTTTCCTTATGGACAAATGGAGGGGACTAATGCTTTTTAGAGATGGAAGGTTATGAGTTCTGTCTCTATTGGTGTTGTGCTTTTCCAAGTAATTGTATGAAACTTAGTGACAACTTAGACGTGTCTAAAGGCCACAGATACTCATAGACTCTAAGGTCAGAAGGGACCAATATGATCATCTAGTCTGACCTCCCACACAATGCAGGCCACAGAACCTCACCCACCCACTCCTATAATGAACCTCTGACCCATGTCTGAGTTATTAAAGTCCTCAAATCATGATTTAAAGATTTTAAAATACAGAGAATCCACCAGCAAGTGAGTCATGCCCAGTGCTACAGAGGAAGGCAAAAAACCCCCAGCACCCAAGCCAATCTGCCCTGGGGGAAAATTCCTTCCCAACCCCAAATATGGTGATCAGTTAAACCCTGAGCAAGTGGGCAAGTCACAACAGGCAGTCAAGAAAAAATTCTCTGTAATAACTCAGAACCCACCCCATCTAATACCCCTTCCCAGGTCACTGGCATATCTATCACCAGTAGTAAAAAATGGACAATTACCAAACTAAACCATCCTATCATATCATCCCCTCCATAAATTTATCAAGCTCAGTTTTGAAGGCAACTATGGTTTTTGCTCCCACAGCTCCCCTTGGTAGACTATTCCAAAACTTTACTCCTCTGATGGTTAGAAACCTGCATCTAATTTCAAGCCTAAATTTTCTGATGGACAGTTTGTATCCATTTTGTTCTTGTGTCCACATTGGCACTGTATTCAAATAATTCCTCTCCCTCCCTGGTATTTATCCCTCTGATGTATTTATAGAGAGCAATCATATCTCCCCTCAGCCTTCTTTTGGTTAGGCTAAACAAGCCAAGTTCTTTACGTCGCCTCTCATAGGGAAGGTTTTCATTCCGTGAATCATCCTTGTAGCCCTTCTTTGCACCTGTTCCAGTTTGACTTGATCTTTCTTAAACATGGGGGACCAGAACTGCACGCAGTATTGCAGAGAACAGTCCTGGATTGGCTGAAGAGAAAGTAATGTATAAAATGACTCCACAGGTCTTTTCCATCTCTTAATATCTGATTCTCTTGCTAATGGTGTGTTAAGTATACATGTGAGTGCCTGTATATACATAATAAATTCAAATCCTTGCAAATCTCCAGTTGCAGCTATATCCTTGTTCCTTTCTCCTCACAATTTCTTTTATCATGTAACACTTGTATAAATGCTTATTCTTCCATATGGATGAATTAGAATTAATAAATTAAAAATCAGACATCCAACCACTACTTTAATTGTGGACCAATGCCTTTAAAAAAACAAACCTAAAATCACAAAAAATATACCTAAACACTCGAGTTTTTATGCCTATAAAACAATATATATTAATTGATCAATCAAATAAAAGCCTTACAAAAACTAGTCTGTAAATACAATAACCAGCAATATAACATCTATATATGAAAATAGGCCTCAAATCTTCTTAAAGATCACTAGATATCCCTGGAGTTAATATGCAATACATTCTTTAGGATACATGTGTTCATGCCCTTAATCCATGGAAGGTACAGATTCCTCTGTCCATTTCATTATACATATTCTTACTACTGGTTACATTACTCCTGCAAGCCTCCTTCAGTGACTACTCCATATAAATTCTTAACTATTTAAAATTAAAACATCTGGATTAAATAAACTAAACATATCCAACAAATATGTTCCATAAACTTGATAACTTATAACCAAAATTTAGAAGCTTCCTACATTTCTAAACCATATGCATAAAACTGTGGTCTTCTGATTCCCATAATCCTTGTTTACATATACCATCTTTGCTGTTGTTGCATATGGAGCACTGCAAACCAGCACTGTGTGCATTTATAATACAGAAAATAGAAGGAACAAGAACCAGTGATTAAACATAAAAACAAAACCTTCCAGCTTTTCATGGCCTTCAATAGCCATCTAAGGAAAGGCAAGAGGAGTTCCACAGGAGAAAGGTCCAGAGAAAAGCGCTCAAAGATTCTGGCTAAAGAAAGCAAAAGCCTCAGAAAACACAAATAGGTTAAATACTTGTACTAAAGTAATATGATAAGAGACTGAAACCCTTTGGATATCCAAATAAATTGTCATAACCACTGTCTCTCTCAACCTTGTCCATTGTCTCCTAAGAGAAATTCAGACAATGGGGTAAAATCTAACCCTTTGCATCCTTTGTCTTTTATTTCAAAAATTGTTTTTTCTACCTACCATATACATTCTGCATTGGCCCTTAGCACAATGTCTAGTGACTGGAATTTTACAATACATACAAAGCTATTGGATTTTTAATTTTCAAGTCAATTTTTTAGGTTGAATATTATGGGACCTACTCATAAAATAGCTGCTACTCATTATCATGATAACTTTTATTACAAATTATGAAATAAGGCACAGAAACTACATGCCTCACTTAATTTATTACATCCATTAGTTTTCTGCTCTTCCCTTTGTTTGGACACTTGCCATATACTGACCCCATGGAGTATATAACTAAATCAACTGGTATAGGCAGAGTTATAGAACAAACCTTCTCTATAGGATGGTGCATAAGCCACCATTTATCATTCACTAACAATTTCAGGATTTTTGCTCATAGTTTCTCTATTATTGAAAGAGAAAAAAAATATGGTTCCTGGAGAGTAATTTCCCAACGCATTAGGAGAAATATGAAATCCTGTAACTTTATTTAAAAATATTTAAAACACATCAGAAAATTGGGGTTAGATGGGGGGAATATCTCCTCTCTGTTCGCCATGAGATAACCGATACACTGGTCCTAATTATTATCCAAACAAATCCCAATCCTTCAAGGTGCTGAGTATCCTCAACTGTATCTTCAGTGGAATTTAAATGCACTCAACACAGCTCAGAAGACTTTAAGCATTGTGCAGGAACATAATGTAACAGGTATATGAGTAAAGTGTGGCAAACAACATGGACATCCAATAGAACTAAAACTACAGACTAGAACTCCTGGAACAATACAGTAGAGAACAAAATAACGGATGTGTGGCTATACCTGGAATGCTTCGCAGAATAGTCACGTCTTAGAAGAATTTGAAGGAGGAGGAAAATTAAGCAAACAGTTTCTGAGGCGCCATTAAAAAAGTGGCAAAATGAAAGATTGGCAAAGGGAAAAAAAAGAATTTGACAATATGGTGTTAAAAGCTCTACCTCTTATTACCACCAGGGGAACAATGGTAAGAATTTTTAGGGAGATAACGCCAGTGTAGGTGCAGCCACTAAGCACAGTCAAGAATCTGCATGGAGCAAAACGAGCAGGAGAGGTGGAGAAGAAAATGAATACAGCAAATTCCCGTGTAAATGGGAATTATGCAAAGTCTTGAAAGAAAAGACAAAAAGCTTGAATACGATGCACAAAAAGTAAATAAAACACCTTTAGAAGGAGTAATATATAGTTATTCTGGTGACAGAAGATGGTCTTATTAGCAGTGTCTTACTTGCATCGAAAGGGTGATACACTGAACGCTTGATTAAAAGTTACCCTGAGAAGCCATATTGACTTAAACAGGAATGCAAGAGTGGAACTCAAAGCAGAGCCTGGCCCACAGAATATGCTATTTTTAAATACTTTGTAATCTATACATATGTCCTTCACTGAATATCCTGCTTACACAGAAGATGATAGATGCATCTGAAGCATGCAATTTGATTTCTTATGGGGATTTAAAAACCTTCGTCATATGTTTATTAGCATGCCAGTAAATACCTACATCTACCAGGGCAACCTTGGCATAGGCCAGCTTCTTCCAGAATAACAGGGTACAAGGCCTGTAGGGGAGTGATCAAGGGCGTGATTTGCCTTCACATGAGACATCGTCAGCTTTCCCTCCTTAGCAGAGTGGTGGCTCAGGAAAGGGTCTGGCTACGGCTGCCCATGTTGCACTGATTCAGGGCATCACTCTTACAATCTCCATCAGCCCTTTCTGGAGGTGAATGCCTCTTCTGATGAAGTACACTCAGCAGTTGCTGGTACATGGATGTGCACCAGCTAGGGAGAACTGGAATGCTTGAGCTAACTGATGCCCTTAACCTGCCATGTGACTAGTACTACGGGGTCCTGGTCCATGAATATGAGTCCTGGGTGCTATCATAATACATATAAATAATATTACACATGTATATTCTGTAAGAGGGAAGCAATGAATTGGCCAATTTGTGTCTACATGCCCAAATTCTATCAACCACCTGCCTACATATCAGCTCCACAGAACCTGTGTGGTTCACTTACATATTTGTCCTGCAGTATTTCATATTGCTCTATTAAGATATAATACAATCTAGGGGAGAATAAACACATCAGGCATAGCCTAAGATGATATATAAGGCAACAGAACAACCGGGGAAAACAAAAAACAAAACACCAAAGACAGAACACTTTCCTTCATAAATTTCCTGCTAGCAAGAGCTACTGATCCTCAGTCACCCACGAGAAAATAAAACATGCAACAGACAAAATGAACCCATAGTCCAAAGAATAAGAAGATTCTTAAAGCATCAGCAGCTAAATGCTATCTGCTTGCTGCATTCCAAGAAATGTTGAAGTGCATGTGGTAAAGTCATTGCATCAGCCTACTGTATTCTGTAAGTTATGCATTAAAATGAGCTAAGCATAAAACATGAAACAGAAGAAGTCAAAGCTACAGTACATCAATGTCAGGATGAATATACTTCAGACTCAAATGGACTCCAAGAACATGTTGGCATATAGTATCTTATAATTAATGCCTCAACTTTGAGATACTTAAGATTCTTGTCTACTCTAATCACTGGCTACTGCAATGTGCCATGATGTCCAGCTCACCACAGAACTAATGAGATAAAGGTGGATAGAGGTGGAATATCTTTAAAAAACAGGCTCTTTATAACACCAACAGATATTATATCACATACAGTCCATTTTCCCAATGTGCCTGGATATACTGACTCACAGAGTCATCTCCCATGTAGAGTCAAAAGGGTTTTTTTGTTTTTTTTTTTTCAAATAAGGGAATCCCTTCAGACCCCTAAATCATGTGTTCCCTCTCTTCCCTGCCTGTCTCACACATGGTCCTGATAAGCACTCTGAGAAGCAGAACAGCCTGCATTATAAAGTGCTCCTTCTCAGCATGCTTTGTTGAGAGGAAATTGACAGATAGGCTTCCTTTCCTTCTCTTACAGAGAAGAAATCCTGCTTTGAACCAATGCCCCAAGTCCATCATCCAGGCAGTCTCCCTGGACCTACTTAAATTCTTCCTGAAACCAAGACTAGAGGAAAAGGGGAGACTTGACCCAGCCTTCTCTCAAGATACCAGTTAGAGAGCCTTAACAAATACAGAGAATAAATGGATCTTGTTAAACCGCATAGTCTTTTCCTCCCCTAGGATTTTTTTAAATTTCCAATGACAGCTTGCTCTGTCACAACGTTATAGCTGAAATAGTGCTATAAGCATCCAGATTTCAATACTGTTATCGCTTGCAGTATTCTAATGAGGTTGGCAAGTGAAACTACACTAGAATTCTGTTACTAGCAATTTTGACTGCTGTCATGACAGGGACTCAATATCTAAATGTTATTTTTCTTTTTAATGTATTCATGCACCATGAGGAGAGGGAGCTTAAAATGCAGTCTGCTTGTTGAAACAAAAGAAAGGCAGAGTCCATTTGAAAAGTGCACAGATATTATAGTGAGAGTGTCAGATAAGAAGATACAATTTATTAGGATTATTCTGTACCTGCAGCAGTTCCGCACAGTCAACTCACAAGTTTGTAAAGATGATATCAATATGATGGTAATGGTAGATATCTGTTTGACTTCTGGCAGAAACAGGAAACGATTGTGACAAACCCCACTCAGCTTCTCCTTGGACCATCCACCGCCACCCTCATGTTACCTGCTGCAGCCTGATGGTACACAACTTGCTGAGAAAGGACCTCTCCATCCAGGCACCTGAGACAGACAAGGAGCTCAGAAATTCTTTACCCTTCACCATATCTCATTGGAGATTACAGGGATTTTTTTTCTTTGGGGACATTATGTGAAATTACCCACACAACAGTAATCCTATAAAAACAAGGTACATGAAAACAAGAAATGAAATTAAAAGAAAATTACTGGTTTTCTTAACATATCTAGAGTTATCCTTCTCATAAATTAAACTAGATAAGGCATTCTCATCTCACAGAATGGATAGAGAGAAAGAAAAAAAGATTTTACATGTTGCAATGGGGTGTATATCCCACATGACATAATGACAAAAGAGATAATGTGGTCCTAAGAGGCCAATTATGCTATCTGGCTGCACCTGGAGAGACAAGCTTATGTAGACAGGAAGCCCAGGTGAGCAGGGGGCTGCGTGGTGATTATAAAGGTAGGAATTTTAGAACAGAAGGGGCTGCAGGGATTAGAGAGCAGGGAGATAAGGAAGATTAAGAAAGAAGCCCTCAGGAACAGCAAGCCTTGAGCGCCTCACCTGAACAGAAGGTAGAAAGCAGCAGAAGTGGCATATAGCAGCTGCTGGAGTGGAGCAGGCTCTGATGGGAAACTCTGACAGAGAGGCAGACAGTGGACGTCCAGGGAGGAAGAGCCCTGATAAGGAGGATGGAAGTGCGGTTTTTGTTTACACTTGTATATGAGGATTTTCTTAAGGGATTCCAGGAAAGGGCCATGAGAGTCCTGGCTCTGAAAGCAGGGTAAACCCAGAAAGGTTACAGGAGAGCGAACCTGAGAAAGGCTAGTTTGCATGAAGCCCAGCAAGGCAGTAGCAAGGAGGTATGTAGAGCAGAGTTTGGCTGTTAGTTACAGGGTCCATGGTCTATAACTCCCATGTTCATCTACTAGCCATTGGAGGAGGTGGTATGAAGCCCATGAGGAAAGTGATATAGACCAATATTGAGCCCTGACAGAAAAATGTGAGGACCAAGAGGCTTGAAGTTGGAGCTGAAGATATTTTATAAGGACATTTGAATTGTTTATTTGTTGGACTCTGTTACCCTTAGTCCACCCATTCCCAGGTATGTCTATCCTGCAATTAGAAACCCGCAGCTGGCCCATATCCGCTGACTCCCTTGTGGGCCTCAGGCTAAGGGGCTATTTAACTGTGGTGAAAAGCTCAGGCTCTAGTACCCTTTGAGGGTGGGAAGGTCCCAGAGCTCAGACTGCCTCCTGAGTCTGAACATCTACTATGCAATTAAACTGCAACTCAGCCCAAGCTCCATGAAACTGAGTCCAAAGATCATCTAAATGGCACAATCCAATCCTAAATTCAAAAGGTAGTATACTGAGTTTCAAATGCTAGCTCTCACTTTAATGGATTTACATGAATGTTACTGCAGTTAGAATCTACCTCCACAGGGAGAGTATGTTAAAGATGACACAAAAGTCCCAAATAAACTCAGCCTTTGATGATTGGTATGAGGAGATAAGTGCAGAACTCTTCAGACCTGCCATGCCTTAGGAATTCAATTAACAAAGTCCTTGGACAATGAAACACACCAAAGACCTGATCTTTCTCCCTCTCTGCTGATAATTAATTCCACCATTTATTTGATAGAGAGGCAAGCGAGAAGCTTTAATGGAAACAAAAATGAGCACTTAAATTGCTGTAAAATTCCATGTAAATGGTGCATCTAATTTTAATTAGATCCATCTTTTCACTTGTATTAAGAAACATGAAAAACTGCTCTGAATGTTAAGATGTATATAAAAAAAGTGACCTTGGTAATGTAGAGAGAGAGAGTTGTTCTAAAAGCTCAGTGAGTGAGTGAGTGCACATTTCTACACACACACACACACACACACAGAGAGAGAGAGAGAGAGAGAGCGAGCAAACAAACAAACAAAAACGATCTGTAAACTATTCCAAGTTTTTCTCCAGTAGGCTAGGTAAGAAGAATGAGATATCGTTGCATCTATTTTAAAATACTTGGGAGATGCTCAGATACTGCAGTGTTGAAGTGGCCATATAAGTACACAACAAAAAGGTGAGAGGGAACAAGAAACAAAGTTGTTAATTTATTGAACAAGAATTGTTTGAATTGTTGAACATTTTTTGGTGCCAAAAAGAAGGTAGTGATCACTTCCAAGTCTGCAAGTCAATAAAAAGGGCTGCAGGAAATGTTACTTAGGTCTCAATTATTACAACGAAACTTACAGTATGCAAGAAAGCATCTTCTCACAATGTATAACTATAAACGAAATTATTCATTTGCTGTTTAGCCACAAAGAACAAATGTACGTAGTCTTCCCTCCACTCCAATCCTTTTTGTCTTGCTTCTGTATGTCCGTACATACTGATTAAATAGGATTTGTTTTTCCGTATAGGCCTTCCTTTCAGATTCAAAATCTGTTTTTGATAGTCAGACTATTTGTTATACTGTAAGTATCATACTAGTTCCCAGTGGCACTTTACTTCCTCTTGTTTTTCACCTGTAAATACAAAGGCTTTGATTTTTTAAAGTTCTCTAAGTTGTGTTTGGGGAACAGCTGAACAATGTAATCATCGCTGTAAATGATTCTACAGACAAAAGTGTGAAAAATCAGATGTGGCTTCTCACTCGTTCGGGGTGGGTCCAAGTTTATGTTAGCACGTTATTCTGTTTTTATCAGCTTCCCTTTCAAACATGTGTACTTTGAACAGTTAACCAAGATGTTTAGCCTAAATGTCAAAGTCACGAAGAGATGCGCGCTGGTTCATTATGCTGTTTTGACAGCAAAAACAGCTTTCAAGAAAGTGACTGTTACAGTATTTATTAGAGATGGCCCAAACAAAACCCCAGACCCTTTCACTCCTGAATTTTGGGGCAGTTTGGATGTGCAGCAAACTTTGTGGCATAGACCCTCTCTTCAGGGGTGTCAAACTCATTTGCTAGGGAGGGCCAGATTTGATTTAAACGTACTTCAATGGGCTGTGCATACCATAAATTGGAATACTAGGGCATTCTCACGACATTGCGGAGCTCTGTGTATGTGAGACTGCGCTCTCTCTCTCAATCTCTCTCTCTCTCTCAGGGACAGTGTGGTCTCGCAGAGTGCAGTCTCGCATAACCAGTGCTCTGTGATGTCATGAGACATGACGCTTTTGTGGCATCGTGGAGCACTGGGTATGTGAGACCACGCACTCTCTCTCTGTTAGGGAGAGAGTGTGGTTCCGCAAAGAGCAGTCATGGGCCGGATGGAAGAGGTTCCCCGGCCGGATGCAGCCCGCGGACCACGTTTGACACCCCTTAGAGGTTTTACATTCTGAGATTTAATTTAATCGCACAGTCAAAATGAAAAGCTATACACTCTGGTTACCATCAACATCATGTATATCATTTGCATAAAATTTATTGAGCCTTGCAAGATTATAAGCAAAAATGTTTAATGCCTACTGATGTATAAGTTGAGGAAATTTAAAACAAATAATGTCATGGTAATATAATATGTATTTTTATAATTCATACCTTTAAATGCTTTTTTGTATTTAATCATTTTTCAATTTTTAAGTATATATGGGGATCATGTGATATTCCACAAATACTTTGAACTTCAGACTTCAAATACTTTGAAGCTCAGGATTGCGCTACAACAAGAGGCTTGACACGCAACATCACCCTTGCACGTATGTACACCGTGCTTGTTATCGCGCATTAATGAGTTTTAATGCACGATAAACTGATCATGTGTACAAGGCCTCAGACACACAACAGTTAAAGAAGTTGTAATTAAATCAATTTAATCAGACGAAATTTTGAAATTCCACACCAAACCCTGTGTACCATAAAACAAAACAGAAATCAGCCAGTGACAAGGCTTTCAAGTTATTAGAAAGAGTTTCTGGTAAGCAATTAATGAATGTTGGATGACCCTTCTTTGAAGTTATACCAGAAACCAAAGAGAGAAGAAAACATTTTCGGGTGGGAGGTGGCAATAGCAGAAACGGTTTTTTCAAGTGTATAACTCAGAGATGTAGTTAGGAAACAGTCTTATCCACAGAACATTATCAAATAAGAATCAGTCATTATTCTGAACAGCAGAACTAGTAGTAGTTAAGTAGTTGTGTGTCAATGAATTAGTCTTATTGTATCAGGAAATAGGTCAGCTGTGACCCACTCTATCAGACTTGCTGCTGCTCAATATTCCATTGTCTGCTTTCAAATACTTACTCTAAATGTGGGTTTAGTGGGGTTTTTTTGTTTTGTTTTTTGTTTTTGCTAAATGTGATTCTTTTAGGTAGCAAAACAACCCTTCCTGAATACTGTGACATCTTCTCCTCTAATATTGAATTTTGTAAATTTCTCTGACTTCAAACAATGTCTTGTAATTTAATGATTAACATCTGGAAGCTGTATTAAAGACCTGTATTATGGTAGTTGCCAGCTTTAAGACAATAAGGATTTTAGGGCTAGTCTACACTTAAAACTTACAGTGGTAGAACTACAGTGGCCCAATTGTACCAATACAAGAGCACTTGTGTTGCTGCGTTATGTCAATGGGAGTGAGCTCTCCTGCAATATAGCACTTACAGCAGCAAAACGCATGTCATTCGGGAGGGTATTTATTTCACATCCCTGAGCAACAAAAGTTTTCTGGCATAAGTGCCAGTGTAGACAAGGCCTCAGATTCTTATTCCTCTTATCAGTATGTCTTCCAAAAGAATCAAATTAACTTGTATAAAACACATGGGAAAATATGGAATTTCCTTTTGCCACATCAGTGTATCTAGTGTTCCTGACTCATACATAAAAACAATTGTTACAGACAAGGCCAGAAGTTGGAATTTATATAAGATTTGATATAAAGCAGCTGCTCATCATACGACCAACCCTTTTTCTGGACAATTCCATAATGTGTTACTTAATTCTTGCCTCCCAAATTCCAGTCCACACACACACACATGCACACACACAAGAGCACCCCAAGTGAAGAACATATATGTGAAGAGGACCACCAATTGAACTCAATTATTATATAGACTTCTGTAAACTGTACAGACGTGGGGTAAATTTTTTTTTTGTCAGGGGGACCCTGGTATAGCTCCTGCAAGGTTTTAAGAGAGGCTTTTGTTAAGAGTTGGCATTTCCCAAAACATGTATACAAACAAGTATTGCTGCTCCTGTGAATCCATATGTGAGAGAGTCTACAAAGTAGATTATTTTAGAGGGTGAGCAGGATAGCAAGAGGTGGCTCTAAAGGTTTCTTTAATGTAGTGGACAAAGGCACAACAAGATCCAATGGTTGGAAGTTGAAATTAGTAAGGTTCAACTTCAAACAGAAAATCAAGTGCGATTCCCTTATTCAGAGTTGCCTAGGTCTAGCAGAAATGAGGACTGTGCAAGGACAGTTTTACACAGTGAAGTGGTGTTAGTGAATTGGTTGATTTGGAGAATCCAGCCCTTTACATCAATTGAAACAAACAGAAGGAACAGAGACAGATGCACCAAGGGGAATTGGCAAAGTGAAACGAGCCCCTGCCATGGCCACCCCTCCTAAATTTACCTCCTGGACCCAGAACTGTATAGGGAAGACTCCCCAACACTGTGGAAGCATTAGGTCCCATGTGTTTCCTCCCCTCCCCCCACTATGTGGTCTTGGGAATACACAGCAGAAACACCAGTCAGACTCCGGGTAGTAGGAATAACTGGAGAAACAGCCAAAACAAGGACTTCTGCACGTTTAAAGTAGTTTCTTCCATTTTTACTGGACTTTCTCTGCCCTGTGCTAATTGGCTGTTTGCTCCAACTCCCCTCGCTGCCTTACAATTCCTTAATCTCACAGTTTCACAACTCATAGGCCCCTCTTCTTTCAATGTCCCCTCTCCCATCACTTGTCCTTCCATTTAGTTTATCTCCTCCTAACTACTAACTCCACCACTCAGAATAATCATGGAATTAACATGATATTTACCACCATCACACTGTTCACTCTACTAGTGTGTCACTCTGCTTCCCCCCTTCTGTGTCTGTCTTGTCTATTCAGACTGTAAGCTCTTTGGGGCAAGGACTGTTCAAATTCTGTATTTGGACAGTGCTTAACACAATAGATTCCCATACTTGGTTGGTCTTTAGGCACTACCGTAATAAACATAACTAATAACCATCATGTTGGCTAAGCACCAGAATCATTGGATAAAATTTTAAAGCCTGTATTAAAGAGACAGATCGTAACAATCTCTTCTGGTCTTAACACCAAAGAGTTTATTATTATAAAAATGCCTCTATAGAATGGACTTGAATTAGATCCAGTTTGTTTACATGAACCCCACCGTGACTAGATGCTCGTTTATCATCTTTAAAACAGTCCAAAGATTTCTACAGTTTTCAGTAAAAACATCTTAAGAAACAATTATTACATTCAGAAAAACATTTATTGTCAGTTTAAGAAATTGTGACCAATGAAACATGCAAAATTTGAAACATTCTCATTCGAGAAATTCTACTATTCAAAAGCTTCTTTTAACTTACATTCTTATCCAAAGTACTGTAGGGATGATAATTGTTTCTCTGATGTTTTTGCAGTAAACTGCAATGCCTTACAAATACTGTAAGATAATAAATTAGTTACCAAATTCCAGTTCTGAAGTCTCTGCAGGCATCTAGTGAGTCAGATATATAGAAGAAGAAATAGTTCTATGGTTAGTTTTCAAGGATGTTGCCTCAATATATTGAGTAACTGAGCTTTTTTCTTCTTCAGTTGTACTTGACTGCTTATTACTTTACGGAGCATTAGAGCATGATTTTGCATTCTCCATGTGTTCCTAAACAGTTTTCTGCCACTTCTCATCACAATGCATTTACAATGTACACTTAAAACTAAAACCATCAGAGCATGTTGGCATGTACTCCCTACTTTTTTTTTTTTTTTAGAATCACAAGCAGAAACTTTGGAAATCACACATTAGCACAGTGTTCAATTTAAACTATGGCCAAATAGCTTTGACTGTCATGCACTTCAAAGAGCTGGCAAACCATCATGCAGTGTTCTTCCAAGCTCTGATTAATTTCCATGCGGGTGAATCATGACCATCAGAAGCCACTGTGTGAAAAAAAAATTCTGCAAGAACTGGCTCTGTCTTAAGAGTTCCAATCAAGCACATTAATAAAAATGGAGCCAAATAAATACAGCTGAACTGTGCTTCGGCAAGATCTAGCTGGCTCACCTTTTTTCCATCTGAGACGCCCAGCCACGGGCTGGTATTAAAGCTGGTCAAGTTGCTTGTTGTGATGTACCTTTTAGAATGCAGATGGTATTCCAGGTACAGATGTAACTCAGTTGTCTCATTATCAAACTTTAATGTACAAGCCTCTTTAAATCTTGTTACCATTCCTCTCAGTGCCTTTCTCCTACACTGAAATTTAAACTGGCCCCAAAGACTCATGGAAGAGGAAACCTACCGTACACAATGTCAAAAAACATGCCATTGAGCTGATAGAAAATGCAGTTTCATATTGCCTCCTTATAAATCCATGGTACATCCACATCTTGAATACTGTGTGCAGATTTGGTAGCTCCATCTCAATATATATATTGGAATTAGAAAATGTACAGAAAAGGGCAACAAGAATTATTAGGAGTATGGAAAAGCTTCCATATGAGGATAAATTAGTAAGACTGGAACTTTCAGCTTGGAAAAGAGACTTCTAAGGAGGATATGATAGAGGTCTATAAAATAATGACTGCTGTGTACAAAGTAAATAAAGGAAGTGTTATTTACTGCTTCTAATAAAAGAACTAGAGGTCACCAAATGAAATTAATAAGCAGCAGATCTAAAATGAACAAGAAGTAGTATTTCTTCACACAATGCTCAGTCAACCTGTGGAACCCCTTGCCAGAGGATGTTGTGATGACCAACACTATAATGGAGTTCAAAAAAGAACAAATTAAGTTCATGGTCCATCAATGGCTATTAGCCAGATTGACAGGCATTACTGTTTGCCATAAACTGGGAATAGGAAACAGGATGGATCACCTGATGATTACCTGTTTTGCTCATTCCCTCTGAAGCATTCTCTCCCTCTGGCCACTGTCAGAAGACAGGACACTGGACTAGATGGACCATTGGTCTCACTCAGTATGGCCATTCTTATGCTCTGTTCAATGTTGGACAAGTAGTAGAATCCAATGCTAATAAAAACAATGCTAATATTTACAATGAGATCACTTTATGACAATTTCTTTTGAAGTACAATCTGTATTCTCCATGTGAAGGATAATCCCCAGGGCCAAACTGTTGAGAGTACTTCAGATAGAAAGAAAGGACAAATGGGAGGAAGGGGACATAACCAAGAACCTATAAGAACTTTTGTGTGGTTTTTTTGGGTGTTTTTTTAATCTCTGAGGTTTACTTGGTAGATAATAGTGAACTAAAAACAACCAAAGAGCACAGTCGTATCTTGTGGATCTGTAGAATCTTTAAGGGTGATATCTCGATGGAGTGAAAATATAGATACAAATTTAAAACAGTATTAACATGATTCTATAGTCTTACACCTACTAAGTGAAAAAAGGATCGCAATGGTTAAAACATTTTGAGTGTGCACTGCCTGCACATTGTCTTGCATCCACACACAACAGCAGCCTCAGGCATCTTGTAAATGCTGGCTGTGTTGCTTGGTTTTAATGCTTTGTATGAAGGCTTCAGCTCAGATCTAGTGGAAATGGGACAGACTAAAGTAGCATAGATGTGAATTCACAAGTATTCCAGCTGTAGATGTTCAGTTGATCCTCCTAAATACATCTCATTCTTTAATATTTGGAAATCACCCAGAACTTATTGCTGGGTAGTAGGCACAAGAATGGTGGGCTCAGTAGGATGAAGGCTTCAGAAGTCCCAGAATGAGACTGATACTAACATAGTTGTAAAATGCAGTGAATGTGAATACAGCAAAATGATGGTGTTGTAGTTGCACCGTCAAGCAGGACAACCAACAATTTCCTGCAATGGATATTTTCCTTCTTAGTATAGACAGGGAAGGCGTAGATTCTCCTCTCACTTACACAGGTGTACGTAAGATGTAACCTCACACAAAAATGTTGGCCAGTGCTGGAGCAGGGGGGGGCACTGTGTGAATCAGTGGTCTGAGGAAGTCCTACGTTCCTAAATTTTGCCAGATAAATGATTTCTTGTCCCCGACCCCAGAATCAGGTGAGGCAAAAGCATTCAAACTTACAACCAATGACATTTTACTTACCTAATTCACCTGAAGCACAACCTATTTTACCAAAACAACAGAAAAACATATTCCCAACAGGCAACTGTGGCCAGAAAAATCAAGAGAAAGATTATTTAAGGTACGATCCAAGAAGGGAGGTTTGTCGACCCTCTCAGTTACAATCTGGAGTTCTAATTTTACTTCTCTGAGGAGACAGATTCCAGGGTTCAGCAGCAGCATGTCAGCTGACAAAGACATGATATGAGTCAAGCTGTCACTACAATAATTCTTTCATCTTATGTGGAAATGGGTCCAAATCAAAGCTCAAGATTCAAAGTCTTCAGCCTCTAAGGCTGCGTCTACACTGGTAAATTAAGTCGCCTTAAGCTTGGCTTAAGTCAACTTAATTTGCCCTGGGTCTACACTACACTTTGCTTAAGTCGACTTAAGGAAAATAAAGTCGACTTAATGAAAATTAAGTCGACTTTATTAAACCACCTTTCTACTTGACCTAAGGCTTAATTCGACTTTTTAAAGTCGAATTAAGCCATTGTAGCCCTGGGTAGCCCTAAGTTGACTTAGGGCTACCCCAGGACTACACCAATGCCCTCCCTGCTGGGGGGGCATAAGGGAAGCCTCGCATGCCCCCCAAAGGGCAGGGCAGAGCCCTGTGTGACGCTGTCTGGATTTAGGGAAGCATTTATGATATTATTTTCAATGGATATCTTATAAGTGCTATAATCAATAGGAGCTATGTCATGTTTGGTATCAATAGAAAGGTAGTAATTTGCTGGGAATGATTATATAGTTTATGTCTAGGAATTCTATTTCAATTAGAAGTTAGGAATATGGTGTTCTATCTATACTTTAACTTATGTTATTTTATTGAAATGGCTGAGAGAAGTGGGTGTGTCAAACCATTGTGTCCTTAATGTTTAGGAATTTTCCAGCTACAATGGTCCCAGGGAGTGACCTGATGAGCCATTAAGGACATAAGGAATACAAGCATTGTGTCCTTAATGGCTCATCAGTTTACTCCCTGGGACCATTCTACCTGGGAAATTCCTAAACATTAAGGAGACAATGGTTGGTGACATCTTGTCTGGGGCATTCCCATAAAATCACACAAATTAAAGTATAGATAGAACACCGAATTCCTAACTTCTTTCTATTGATACCAAACATGACATAGTTCCTATGGATTATAGCATTTATGAGATATCCATTGAAAATAATATCATAAATGCTTGCCTAAATCCAGACAGCATCACACACAGGGCTCTGCCCTGCCAGGGTCCCTGTCCCCCTTTTCCCCATTGCATGCAAGGGGTGCCCCCCCGCCACCGTGGATCTGCCCAAGGTCCCCCTAGCCCCACAAAGTCGACCTAGAGTATCCAGTGTGGACGCTCTAGGTCGACTTTGTAAGTTCCCCTTTAAGTCAACTTTAATTTTAAGTGTAGACACACTAAGTTGACTTAAAAGTGCAAGTGTAGACATAGCCTAAATGTGTGTGGATCTGGATCCAAGCTTTGCACTTCAAGTCCTTCTCTTATCTGGATACCCCATTACAGCTAACATATTGGACGTATCTAAATGCAAGCACCCATCCATAAATACTCATTTTCTACGTGTGTTTAGCTCTACAGCACTTAACTTTGTGTTTCTATCTGTAAATAATAAATATAAGACTAACACTTTCATTTTTTAAATCTAAATTAAAGACAGATCTTAATCTGTCATTTCATTGTGTAGGAGACGCTCTGTATTTGTGTGTTATCACAGCCTACAGTGACTCCAATCCTAACAGAATAAGAGAAAGTATGTAAAAACCAGAAGCACGCGACCCCAGCAAAATGGGTTAGTTCTATACACAGAGCTCAGGACTGCACTGGTGGGTTAAATGTTTTGTTTTCCATTCAGATTTATTTTAGTATGAATCTGAATTAGAGGATGAAATACCAATGGAGGAAAGGGGGAAAAACTAGATGAATGACATATGCAGCTGAAGCATCGAAGGATGAGAGAAGGGAGTCTTAATTCTGTCAAATATTAAAAAAGTATAGTAGAATTTTGCTTGTCCATCCGAAAACCACACCCTGTATCTGAGGATGGCAAAATTGACATCAGACATGCAAATCTTTCATTGATTCATTATTTAGCTACATTGAAAAATTGCAAGAAACTATGTATGCAATCATTTAAAAAAAATGTTATAAGAATGTTATTTAGTTTACAAAGTCAAAACATGCAGAAATTAGGAAATTCCAAATTTTTATGCAACCTTAAAACTGCCTTCTTGTGTGTACATTCTGTAGTCTGAATAGGGTGGGGCTCCATGGAGAAATATGATGAAATAACATAATTAAAGACTGTACTATAATGCATATGCACAAGGAGGGGGATTAACATAAATCTCATTTTTTTTTCAATTCTTGAATGCACTTATACTTTTGTACCAAATATCCCTTGTAATATAAATAAATCTGAAGGATTACTATGAGGCCTTTGTAAGATTGCACTGCATGTTACCCATGTGCTGCATTTCACCTTTTAGAGTTAATTGTATCCTTATTAATTATAACACTAGAGTACAAAAACTGGGTAAGATTAAAATGTTGCACCTTCTTAGTTATACAGTTATGTTAAAGAGTCTAACAGCTGAATGAAAGACAGCATAAAAGAGAAGTTAATTAATTTATTGTCACAGAAATTCTTGGAGATGTGGGTTCCTATCTGTATTCCACTGTGGGTATGCATGTGTTCCATGCACCTGAAACCAGAGAGTTCTTACAGACAGTATTCGCTGATACATGCTTGTGCCCCCATTCTACTCATGCTTTGCACCATGGATATAAAAGAAGGGAGGGACTGATGACTTCTCTGTTTTTTCCTCTACCATGAATCTTGCCAAGATTTGAAGCAGAGGTGAGGGGAGTGTATAGTGGAATATGGCTAGGGAAAACATATCTTGAAAACCCCAGTTACAATAAGGAAGTAACTTCCCTCTCCTCTTTGAGTGCTCAACCCAGTGTGTATTCCACCATGAATAACTGACAAACAGCACTCAGAAAAGATGGAAAGTACGAGGATGCAAGTGGAATAGCTAGTCACAGAACTGCTGTCCCAGAGTATGCATCAGTGGAGAAGTCCTGGACCAAGGCATGATGTCTTGAGAATGTGTGGATGGAACTCCAAGTAGCTGCCCTGCAAATGTCAAGCACAGCCCTGTTGGAGTGAAGCCGCCACAGCTGTTTGTAGCCTTGTAGAATGATCCTTTGCCTGGTGTAGGCAAGGGAGCTGTGTCAATTGCTAACAGACCAATATAGCCAGAGATCCATTTAGAGACCTGTTGAAATAAAATAGCCTAGGACTCTTTCTGCTACAGCAGCAAACAGTCTAGGCAACTTTCTGATTGGTTTAGTTCTTTGTAGGTAAAATGCTCATGTTCATTGCACATTGTGAGAATGAAGTCTCCTCTCCTTATGGGGTTTAGGAAAAAAATACAGGAAAGTCAATTGACTGGTTTATGTGAAAATCTGAAATTATTTTAGAAGTGATTTTTAGATGTAATCATAGTGAAACTTTGTTTTTATCCAAGTATCCTACACCATATAATTGTCCAATTGTGGGCTCCCCAAGCCTATCAGAGATGCATCTTTAATTATCATCTTGCCAGATGTGCGGGATGGGAAAAAACACCAACACACACTTATCCAGAATCTTTCCACCAAGTCAGTGAGATCCTGACCCTGATAGGAATTATCACTACAGTTTTCATGATGTGCTTGCTTGGTATGTGTACTGTTTGGAGCCAAGCCTGCAGGAAATGGAGGTGAAGTCTGGTGAACAGTGTGATATAAGTACATAATATCATGTGCCCCAGGAGAGAAAGGAAAAATTTGAACTGATATTCAGAAGTTTTGCATAACATGATCTGTCAGACTTCTTATGGTATGAAATCAGTCTTTTGGGAGATAAGCCCTTGATCTGACTCAATCTAGAGTTGCTCCTATGAATTCGGTAGGTTGAGGTCATGACAAAATTTTCCATATTCACAGACCCCTCGAGATGACAGAAGATGTTGTCATGATGAGGTTGATGCAAATGCTTCTAACAGAGGTGGATTAGGGGCCACAGGGCCCCTGGGCCTCCCCCACTGGTGCCCCCCCAGCTCCCCTTGCCCCATCTGGGGCCCCAATCCCACCACCAGCCTAGGGCCCTGGCCCTGGCCCTCTGTGGGCGAGCCAGCACTGGGGGTGGTGTATGGGACCAGAAGCTGCCGCAGCCTGGCTGGTTGGGCCCTGGGGCTGGCGGGTCCGACTGGCACACACAGTGCAGGCCGCACCGGAGGCTGTACTGCACATGCCAGTTGACCCCACCACCACCAGGGGCCAATCAGCCAGGCTGCAGCTGGCCCGCATGGCCCCTGGGGGCAGACTGGCCGGCCCAGGGGCGGGGCAGAAGTGCAGAGCCTGGCCTCTGGGCTGGCCCACCCCACTCTCCCACTTCAGTGCCGGCAGTGCGGAGGATCCCCACATTGTGGTGGGTCCCTGGGCACGGGCCTCACTGGCTTGTGCGGTAATCTACCCCTGGCTTCTAAGCATCTTATGCCATTGAGAAGCCAGGTGTCTAAACAGGGGAAGATATTGAAGCCATTCCCTCTGAACTATGCTGTGACTATTTGATACACTTTGGTTAAGACCTTGGGTGCAGTTGCTAGACTGAATGGAACAAGCACCCTGTGTTGACAGTGAATCCGAATCTAAGGAGTTTTCTCAAATTCCACCATGAATCTGAGGAATTTTCTTTAGGTATGATGAATGTTCATATGAAAAGTATTCAACTTTCATATAGAAAACTGTGAATTGTGCCACTTTTTCCAGAGACACAATTATTGATACCAGTGTAACCATGTGGAATTTTAATTTGCAAATAAAAATGTTGAATCGCTGCAGGTCAAGAATGGGAGCTAGGAAATATTTAGAATAGAACCCTTCTTCTTTGATACTGGAGAAGTGCCCAAGCTATCGCTCCCCACTGCAAGAGAGTCTAGCTCCTAGAGGAGGATCTCCTCATGACAATGGTTCCTGAAGAGGGTCAGTGAAGGAGGTTTGTAGAGGGTAGGGAGAGAAACTTGCAGTATAACCAGAATGGTTGAGATTCAGCAACAGTTATTGCACTTCATTTGCGAAAAAAGAATGCTAGTCGGACACCAAGGGATGTGTGAGGACTGAGTGGAAATGGCATCAGTTGTGGTTTGCAACTCCTGGACACTACAACAAAAATATTTTTTGTTCATGGGGTGAGGTTGGGTGAATGTGAAAGGTGCAGCATATTGGGACTTTTATACCGTCTGTCTTTTATGGATGAAGTTCATTTGATCATTGGTGGTAAAATCGTTGAGCCACTGGCCTTGGTTTATAGGAATGTTTGTGGTATTTTCTCTTGGTGTTGGTGTATATACCCAGGGAGCCACAGTTTGCACTAGAGTCCTTTAGTGAGTGCAAAGTCTCATCAGTCTTTTTGTTGAGAAGACTGGTCTTGCCTTATTGAAGGACAAGTCTTTCACAGTATTCTAGACCTCCCTCAAATGATTTCTGGTGCATGACAATGGCCTCGATGTGGTTGTCTACTGCATTGACCACAAATTGCAATGAAGTTCTGGCCAACAAGTTTGCCCTCATCAGTAAGGACATGATATTTAGCCTGGTTCTGCTGAAGTAATTTTTCCTTAAAATCTCGGAATTTTGAATAATTCACAAAATTACACTTAGCCAACAGCGCATTATAGTTCAATAGTCTAGACCAGAGGCTTGAGGAAGTAAACACCTTCCTTTCCAGTAGGTCTAAAAAGTTGGCCTCTTTATCTAAGAGACTGACTGCCTGGATCTTTCTGTGACGGCCTGAACAACTGGGGAGTTTGCTGCAGGGTAGGTAAAGTTGAACTCTGCTTCCTTAGCCAGAACAAAATAATGCTTCTAAGCCATTATGATTGGAGCAACGCATGTAGCAAGTGTTTGCCATACTGCTCTTCCAGTGAATGGTCATATTGGAACTGGTGAGTGTATCTGGCTGAATTGTTGTGTTCTCAGGAACAGAGAGCACATGTGGGCCCAGAATGGAACACAGGTAGGGACTAGCACTCAGACAAGAATTTAACTCTGTTCTGGGTAATTAATTTGAAATATAAGAGTTTCCAATGCAGTCAGAAACTTGACCTGCCTTTCTTTGTGCTACAAGTTTCAAGAATTTGAGCTATGAAAAAGTTGGTTTGATTGGGATTAGGGATCATGTTGGATTGCTTATTTTTGAGAATAAAATTGATTGGATCAATATTTCTGGAAGCCATTAATGGGGCTCTAAATTAGTAGATATCTAAACTGATTGTAGGGGCATCAAGAGTAATTATTTAATAAAACTCCTTGATTAGTTACCATTGGGCACAAATGGTGAAGTAAATTAAATATCTGAGGCAGGATCAGCTGGGTCAACACACATTACAGCTGTCACATCTGGAGAAATGTCTCTTACAAACTGGCTTGAAAAAAAAGTAACAGAGCAGTAATGTAAATGGGGACACAGTTAGATTTCTTCAGTCTCACTGCCTGCACATCAATAATTCCTTTTGACAAACCTGTCTGCCTTCAGGCAGCCAGACACCATGACCTGCAGTTATGAATTCATTACTGGGCAGATTAGCACCTGTTCTACTGTGTCTTCCTGCTGGGACATACACTTCATCAGGGATTAATGCAGCTGGGTTTCTGGAATGCTTATACACAGGTTTATGCCGCACAAGTAGAGGAACTAATAGTTTCAGGACTTCAGGTTTATCTCTTGGAATAACTGCATAGGCATCTAGACTGTTTATAATCATTTATTTCAGCCCTGCACATACATGATGGCTTTGCATTTTGCTACTGTATGAGGAAAAAAAGATTACACTGACTTATCTCAGAACGAAAAATCTGTGCATGTAGAGACTCACACCGAACTCAATTGGTGAGGGGATGTGTTTGTTTTTTGCATTCACTATGGGTGCGTCTACACTAGTAAATTAGGTTGACTTAAGCAGGCTTAAGTCGATTTAATTTACTCTGCATCCACACTGGCATTTCCTTAAGTTGACTTAAGCTGCTGCTTAGGCTGACTTCTTAAGTTGACTTAAGCAGTGTGGACGCCCTAAGTCACTTACAGGGTAAGTCGACTTAGGGCAGGGGGAAAAGGGAGCCCCTACTCCCTTATCCCCAGGAAGCTGCCTAGCGGCTCGTCCTGGCTCCCTTCTCCCTGGGACCGCGGAGCTCCCTTCTGGCTGGGACCCCACTGGTGCTGGCCAGAAGGGAGCGTGGAGCTCCTTTCTGCCCGGGACCGAGCGGTCCCAGCCAGAACGGAGCCCTGGGGCTCCCTAGCAGCTGGAGCGCAGTCCCAGCCAGAAAGGAGCTGCAGGTCCCGGCAAGAAGGAAACCGTGGCTCCCTTTTTGCCGGGACCGCTCAGGTCCTGGGCAGAAAGGAGCCGGGGGCTCCCTTCTAGCCGGGACTGCCAGGAACGCTGGGGTCCCGGAGAGAAGGGGGCCGAGCGGTCCGGGCCAGAAGGAAGCTCCACGCTCCCTTCTCCCCCAGACCACTCTGGGGCTTGCTGTTTCGGGGAGAGCCAGCCCCATGTGGGGCTGGCTCTCCCCAGGATGAGCCCCCACAGCCAAGGCTCCAAAGGAGCCTCCCTACCCCTGGACCTAACTAGTCGACTTAGAGTGTCTACTGTAGACTTTCTAAGTCGACTTAGTAAGGCCAGGTTTAAGTCGATTTAAGAGTCCTGTGTGGACTCTCTAAGTCGACTTATTAAGGTCGACTTAAAGTTGACTTGGTAAAGTTGACCTAAATTTCTCAGTGTAGACATAGCCTATGAGCCTTGTCTAGATCTAAAATAATTAGGGGTGTTTGGGTCTCAGAATCAGAATCAGATTGAGAGTCACAGGAGAAAAACATAAAGAGCAAGCTTCTTCTGGGAGGAAAATGTACAAAAAATAAATTAATGCAATAGATACACTAATAATAGAGTATACATGGGGTGAATTCATGGGGTAAACAGACAAATGTCTTGTCTTCCTGGGTTGCAAATCAACTGGTCAGTGACCAGAGCAGAGTCAGTATTAGGGAATAGGAAGCAGGACAACTGCCTGGGGCCCCGCAACAATAAGCTACATGCTACAGCTCTGGGTAGCAGGGCTCAGGGACGGACTGCCTCCTCCATGCCAATTCACTTTAGCAGGTCACCCAGTCTGTAGGTTAGTCTTTTTGTCTCCACGCCTAGCATTGGCTGCACCTGCAGAGACCATTGCGCGTGCCTTCTATAGAAATCACACCTTAGTTTTTGTCTTGGACCCCAGCAAATCTAATACAGCCTTGGACCTGACATCATTCAAAGACATATTCTTGAAAGCACACCACATTTATGGGATTGTTTGCATTTCTAAAGTGTATCAATTTATGCCCTTCCTTGATTTCATAGACTCATAGAAGATTATGGTTGGTAGGGACCTCAGAAAGTCATTTAGTCCAACCTCCTACTCAAAACAGGACCAACCCCAACTAAATCACCCCAGCCAGGGCTTCGTCAAGCCACACCTTAAAAACCTCTAAGGTTGGAGATTCCACCACCTCTCTATGTTACCCATTACAGTGCTTCACCATCCTCCTAGTGAAAAAGGTTTTCCTAATATTCAACCTAGACTTCTCCCTCTGCAATTTGATTTATGTATTAGACTATCACCCTCCACAGTGTCCTTTCTCATTTCATCTGAATCAGTCAGTGCATCCCTAATTTATACACAGTCCCATAAATTTTGTTCAGATGACATATCTGCCCTAACTATTTCTATCCATTATATGATTTGTTTTTTCCCCATGGTGTACTTAATATTTCTATATAGTAGTTCCTGTCTTCAGCATTGTAAGTATCTGGAAACGATCAGCTTTTTATGAAACTTACCTGGAATCTTCTTTCTTTAAAAAATAATAAAGCAGGGTAGTAATAAGAATAAGAATAAAAGGAATTTAAAAGATTATTTAGTCCTCCAGTTGTTCAAATTATAGCACTGATTTAAAATCGAGACATAGAAAGGGAAAAAACATACTCTCTCTGGTGTACAAGCCTCTGTACTATCATGTAGTCTGCACAAGGTCAGTGATTCTATTATAGTTTGTAAAACTGTAACATTAAGGTATCTGACTAGAATTCAGAATTTTGACAGTCAACAAATTTAAGTTCTCAACAGAGTTTTTAAAGGATGATATTGCCTCTGCTATTAATAGCCACTGAAGAACGTACTGCGGTCTGCTAGTTTATTAGAATGTTGATTAGAGATGACAATCTAGTTTTAAGGGTTAGTAAATCTATTTTGGATCTAAAGGTGAACAAAGTTCAGTATCATAAACATCAGAAACACTAACCAAGAAATGACACATTTTTGTTGTAAATCTACACTATTAATAGAAGAAAGAAGGAGTTGGTTAGTATATTTTTTTGAAAGTAATTTAGTTTCAACTGTAGCCTTCTAGATTACGTTAGGACTAAATATTTACTGTAATGCTACTTATTATGATTGGGATTGAGCCATGAAATTTAGACCAGGAACCAAACTTGTAAATTCATGAGTATTCAGTTTGTGGGCCAGACTCCTCTTGGCTATAGTTCAAATACATTGCATATTTGTAAATAAAGAGAAATTAAAATATTGGTATTTAAATGGCTCAAAGAATTACCGTATATACTCGAGTATAAGCCAATCCGAATATAAGCCGAGGTACCTAATTTTACCCACGAAAACGGGAAAACTTATTGACTCGAGTATAAGCCTAGGGTGGGAAATGCAGCAGCTACAATACAGCAAATAATATACAGTATATGATCATTCACCTGTATTAGCAATGCTGATCATATACTGTATATTATTAACTTAAGAAAAGAAGAAGGGAAGAGAAGGAAGAGAAAGGAAGGAAGCAAAGAAAGAGAAAGAAGGAAAGAAAGAGAGAAAGAAAAAAGAAGGAAGAGAGAAAAAAGAGAAGGAAGAGAAAGGAAGGAAGGAAGCAAAGAAAGAGAGAAAGAAGGAAAAAAGAGGAAACAGGAAAAGAAAGAAAGAAAGAAAGAAAGAAAGAAAGAAAGAAAGAAAGAAAGAAAGAAAGAAAGAAAGAAGAGAAAGAGAGGAAGAAAGAAAAAAGAAGGCAGGCAAAGAAGAGAAGAGAAAGAAAGAGAGAAGCCAAGGCCGCTGGCAGGGGAGGACCCTACCGCGGCCCTGGGAAGATGCCGGTGGGGCGGTGCAGACCCCATCCCCGAAGGCTGATCCCGGCCCCGTGCTGGGAGGCCGAGGCCGTCGGATGAGCCCGGCCCCGGGCAGGGAAGTCAAGCAGTCGGCAGGTGGGAGCCCGGGAGCCCGCCGCTGCCGCTGCCGCAGCCACCCCGCTGCCCCGGCCGCGTGGGGCAGGCAGACCCGCGCTCCTGACCCCAGCCTGAGCCTGCCTGTCCCACCCTGGCGGCGGGGAGGGCCAGCCCAGAGCCCGGGCGCAGGCCGGGTCTGCTGCGGCAAAGCCGCAGCCCCGGGGGTTGGCGGGAGCAGCGGGGGCTGCCGGGCTGCGCGGGGGTCCTTCACTGGACCCGAGTATAAGCCAAGGGCGACTTTTTTCAGCACATTTTGGGTGCTGAAAAAGTCGGCTTATACTCGAGTATATACGGTAACAATAGGTGACAGAAGTTTTCTCCTGCAGATAGTTGCTAGTGATTTCCATTATCTGTTGGCTATTTGGTGACTTCGGTAGTTTCCAGAACATGGTGTCAGCAGCACAAAAAATCCACAAAACACTAAATCTGGAAGTTTTAGCAAAGAGCCCCAGGATGATTATGAGAATTATGGGACAGGGGACTTTGATCTTTAAGACTTTCACTCAAATGTTTTTCATAAGCACTAAACTGGAAACTTCCATTATTTCAAATGTTTCATATTTTTAGAACTAAATGTATGAAAATGCAATATTCTGATCCAGCCTGCAAAATATTTGGTAACTTTTTTATATTTTTTAATAGGGAGGATAGGGGGAAATGGAGGGGGAAACAGAAAATGAGAAGATAGGAACAATGAAAAACCACAGAAAGATTTACTGAAATATATAGGATTTTCAGCTTTACCAGACCACTCCCTTTCCCAACTTGTCAGTCATTCTATCTGAATGTCCCCTCTGTTAAAAGCAGACATGGATGCAAACAAGGGCCCTTTGGAGTTACCAAAATTTGGAACCAAATTTTGCAGGCTGGATCAGAATATTGCATTTTCATACATTTAGATCTAAAAATATTAAACATCTGAAATAATGGAAGTTTCCAGTTTCCTCTAAAGGTACCTCTAGGAATTCTGGATTTTTGTTCTTGTTGTTGTTGAATTAAATGTTGAAAGTTGCATGGACTTAGCAGTGACACAGTTGTTTTAAACTGATATATGTTGCAGAAAAATATGCTAAAATCAGGTTATATGAGAAAGGCTTTGTCTAAAGAAACCTGCACACTGGATTTTGGACAATTAAAATTTCTATTTTTCCCTGAAATACAAAGTTGTTGTTTGAAGCCAGAGATGCTTTCTCTGTGCCAACTCCACCTCTTTTTGGCTTTGAACACCATCCAGAATTAAAGTACAAGAAAGTTACACCTCGTGAATTAATGGGAACAATACACAAGAAGATTGTGCGTATCACACATTTTACACTTAAGCAGCAAAACATTTTAAGGGGAGAGGGAGAAATATACACCTGCACAGCAGCCCTTTAGGTAGTAGCAGGCTGTGGGTTTCATAGATTTCCATTTTGACTGCAGTAAGCAGCAAGTACATACACCCCAAGGAAAAACAAAACAAGAGTTTTGCTTCTGAATTTAGCATAGTTGAGTTTGAGATAAGCAGTAAATCAAAAACAACTATGTAAACCAAACAAAGGCACCGAAACCAAATAATTTTCAAGTAGACTCTTTCTAAATAGATTATTTTATATCAAATTTGTTTAAGCTTGTTGGGAAAAACTGTTTAACTGAAATCTTCTGTAATGATTCCTTATTTTATATATAAAAAACAATTCAAGTTAACACACGAATACAGTAAGCTAGTAAATCTCATGCTACAAACGTGAAACTATTTTGGCAACTAAAGGAGCTTTCATAGTTAACATTTCAACTGGAGTATTTTCCCAGGAGATGAAACTGACATCTGTTACAATTATGGAAAGAAACACGCCCCTGACTCTCCCTTGTTTACAGTCTACAAAGCATAAAAATAAAATAAAATAAAATAAAATAAAAAAATAAAAAGTATGTGTGTGTGTCTCTCTCTGTCTCCCAGCCTCCTACTGAGAAACTTTGGGTCTATTTCTGACCTGATCTAAGAGGGTGGAACCATTTAAATAATTGAAATTGCTCCTGCCTGCACAGATTTTGAGTTTGCCTTATTGTCTCTAATCAGTTTTGTTTTCATATACCATATCACACAATGTTATTAATTTATGTGGTCATTTTAGAATTTGAGGATCTACTGATTTATTAGTTCCACCAGGTCTACAAAATTTATATTAAAATTAGGGGTGAAACTTGTTTTTGCTCTATATGGATTTCCTTGAACATTCTGAGATTGCTGGTGACCAGTGAGCACATCAAAGCATGTTTCTTGGAAAACGATAACTAGGAGTAACTCATATATTCCTGTTAGTAGGCTAAGATAAACTATTTTATGTGGTTTCTCAGGGAGAAAACAGGATGCTGTGATCTAACGGTTCCTTTAAAAAAGTTTGACCCTTTTTGTCAATCAGTCACATCAAGGAATCACTAGTTAGGTTGGAAGAACTGCCTAAATGATATATACCCATATGAAATATAGTCAAGGTTTAAAAGGGTAGCCATGTTAGTATATTGCAGGAAAACAACAAAGTCCTGTGGCACTTTTAAAGACTAACAAATTTATTTATTGCATGAGCTCTCGTGGGAGAAAACCCCACTTCGTCAGATGCTTTGAAGATGGGAATCTTACCAAATGGGAGGAAATTAAATGCAGGGGAGTGTATAACATAGTATCAGGACAAGCTGTAACAGCAAATCAAAATAGGTGTTAGGATTCAAACACTGGGGAACAGCACATAGAGGAAGGTGAGTTCAAATCACCTGTTGTAATGAGAGAAAAATCCATAGTCCCTGTTTAACCCTAAGGCAATTGAGTCAAATTAGCATATAAATTCGAGTTCTGCAGTTTCTCTTTGAAGCATATGAAACATAGTTGCAGAACATTGCTGGGAAGTACAGCATGTGTGGATCATCCCACTGTCTATTATGAACATTTCTGGAGAGTAGAGATGCTAAATTGCATTAGAGAGAATTTGCTTGAAAATGGTTGTTCACACAATTCAAAGCAACAACCCAGCATGAACACATCTAAAACACTTGCTGCTTGCCTGAAAAGTAACCCAGTGCTCCTGCCAATCACTCCAATGCTCTTCCAAAACATACTAAAAAAGAAAACAACCATCTTACGTAACTTTCTAAACACAGATGTATCAAATATCCCACTGAGGCCAAATTGCAATCTTTCCATCTGTATCTCATCCTGATTCCTCTCCATGCAAATAGTGATTAATCTTATTTTTCAATGCTGAACTAGTAGTGACAGGATTTCACAAACACACTAAACATCCTACAGCTAAGCTCAGATGCTACCATAACACTCCTGGTGGTTAGTTGTTACATCCAACAAAGCCTGTAACATCCTGTCCTCTCCCTGATTTATGTAGTTTGTTATACCTTCATCTTATGGTGAGCTAAAACATCAGTGCTGCTTTTTCAAAAGCACAAAATCTGTATTCAAAAGCATTTTTATTTTGTTAAAATATCTATACTTTGCATAGTACTGAAGGAAAAAACAGTTTTGAAATTTAACAGTCATGTTACTGAGTGTGTGTGAAGGAGAAATTTTATGCCTTGCTCAATCTTTTCTATCTCCTCTTTTTATGACACTGGAGCTTTTGGAATAATTGTCAGAACTGGACATTATACCTAATGGACTGAAGGTAAAAAGTCTTTAAAAGTGCCACAGGACTCTGTTGTCTTTCTACAATAGACTAACACGGCTACCCCTTTGGAATTTGACTACATGTCAGAAAAAAGACAATCATTTCCAGTGATCCATCAATATTTTAATCCACTTTGCTTTTCAGAGACACACTGGCAGAGACACAAGTGATCTGCAATAAGAAACACTTGATTAGAAGTGCCTGTGACAGCAAAGACAATCATATTTAGTCACATAACAAAAAGGAGTAAACACAAGTTTCAGTGACGATGAAGACTGCTACCTGAAACTTGGCATGATTGAGCCCTTCTGTTCACATACTATTACCTTCTTAATAAACTTTAAAAAAATTAACCCACATGGCTTGTTATGCTAAGGATCTCTTGGCAATGCATTGCTAAATTAATTGCAAGTTTTAATACAGTAGTCTCTTCTTGTGCGCTTCACACTCTGTGATCCATCTTTTGGAACTTAACACTGCATCCATACAAAGTGTAACTGGAAAATGTAGACAGACTGGGTTGGGGAACATGCATTGACAGCATATGGAACATCCAGTGGCTTCCTGGATTTCTCCCCCACCTCAGTATTTTGTGTAGTTCCATTTCTGTTTATTGTTCTGATGCTAAAAGGGTCTGTAGACTCCTTGTAAACTCTTTCCTTCGGATTAAGTGTGATTTACAAAGCATATACTTTCAAATCCATCTTGGACCACACACCAAATTTTTAACTTTCAGCTCCTTTTGCTATTTCCTTCACTCCTCAGTTTTTAGAAGGAAAGTGAATAAACCTGATAGAAACTATGCTATTAATACATCTTCCTTATTTGTAATGTTTCATGAAGAGCAGGAAAGCTATATATGTGTTTGGAGTATGAAATTTGTTTGCTAAAGTTATAAATAAAGAGGTTAAAACAGCATTAATCACTTTGCAAAGTTTTCGCAGCAAAGTCTGATACACAAAATGTTAGATGATCCTTCTAACAATAATCTTTGCATAAATGCCTACTGCTCTTTCCCACTAGACTGAGCACATTTAAACATACAGGAGGTATTATGATCTAGTGGTTAGACCAAGGGATTAGGAATTAGAAGACTTGTGTTCTATTTTTGAGAAACACCAAATCCCAAAGAGACATGGAATAGTCGCTGCCTCCTGGTGCCTTAGCATTCTCATTTATGAAATGGTGAAAATATCCTTACCCAGCTTAGCAAAGTGCTTTGAATAAAAGGCAGCATGCAAGTGTAAAATATTTTTCCAGCCAGTGCTGGTCTAAGGCTCAAATTGCATTCATGCTAATGAAAAATCGTATAGCTAGACTGCTGGTTGGCAAGATTTTCTACAGCTCTGAGTTGTTAGGACCCGCTAAAAGTCAAATGTATTAAACTTAGCATAGAAGAAGGGTGAAAACCAATATAATGTATAAAAATGTTATACATATATTGTGAATACCTTGCTACAGTACATGCGGAGACAACTGAAAGTAGTACATGAACCCACAATGAGGATTCAGCTGAACCCTACTAAGGTGGCAGATTAGTTTTAAATGAATGACTCGTTCATACCCATAACGACAGACAGACAACTCTCCACGTCCTTAAACACGAACATCGTCAAGTAGACTCATCTTCTTGAAATTAAAAATATGGTTTTCAGAATCAGAATAGTTTTAAGAAGGGACAAGACCTCAGAGGCGGCCTTAGACAATCAGGGCCCCTAGGCAAAGACCCATTGCAGGGCCCTCAATAGGCCCCCATGCCCACCCTGCTGCCCCAGTTCCCTGTCACCAGCCCCAGGACCAGCCCCTCATCCTGCTGCCCACCGAGGCAGATGTGGCTTTTGGGATAAGTGAAGCAGGCGATGGGGCCCCTTATTGCTTGGGGCCCTAGACATGTGCCTGCTTCGCCTACCCCAAAAGCCACCTCTGCAAGACTGTAAGGGGCAGTCTTTTAAAAGATTGTGTTTGCAAAAGCTGGTTGACACCACATCATGATTTCTCTCCCTTGTTAACTGAGATTGATGGGGTTCTTAGACAGAAGAAAAAAAGCTAAAAAGTAGAAAAAAAAATTTCCCACTATACCTCCAGCTTCTGTGACTGCAAGCATTGATGGCATGCAAGGGAATGGGATATGATCAACCATCTAGCTACCACTATTGCAGATTTTCTGTCATTGCTGCCATATATGACTGGAAAAGCTTGCAGCTACTCCTCTTTAGACCTTTCCAAGAAGATTCCTTACTAAGCTCTGAACTTATTTTAGGGAAACCCAAAGGATATAGGCTCATACATTCAAAGGGTTCTGACTTCTTTTATTTTGAAAAAAGACCATGTAGTCAGAGCAGAAATGAGTACACAGAATTTTAATTGGCTCAATTTTAGGTTTATAATATAAGTCACTAAGCATATACACAGACAATAAGTGTCCATTTATGGTGAGTGTGGTCATTATTTTATGAGTATTGACAAACAGCTCAGCGCTGATAATAAATCCTGAGCAAAGTATTCACATGGTTATTAGGCATGTCAATTCATCTTTCTCACTTCAGCGATGAATCCTTTACATATCAAATGTTTTTATTGTGCTTTCTCATCTCAGTGGTAGACTGAAAAGATCTCACCGTTCCTTTCTGAGGTGAACAACAATTCCTGAGCCATTTATCTAAGGAAAATGTCTTTGCTAGTAAGAAAATTGACACTCGGGTAAGATACACAAAGTAACGATTTGAGATGCCCACACCAGTTTTGCTTGAACTAATGTGCTAAAAACAGTGTAGTCATGGCCACACAGGCAGTAGTAAATAGACTATCTGGCTGAGTACAATCCTTCCTGACAACCTGGGCATACATTTGTCATTCAGGTGGATGTAGCTATACCACAGGTGGTTTTTGAAGCTTCCCCTGGGGAAGGCAAGCTTCCTGGCATCCTTCCCATTCCCCCAAGGACAAGGTCCCTACACCAGGCCTCTTTCCCTACCCCTCACCACAGTCGCTGCATGGGTCTCTGGCTGACTTCCTCCTCTCCTCCTCCCACCCCTACCTATCCTCCCCACAGTTTTACTTTCAAGGTGAATTTTCTTTTAAAGTTTCAGTAAAGTTATTTTTTTAAAAATTTATTTACTTGAGCACGATGAAATATTTTCCCATATATTCTGGTCCGAAACATTAAACTCAAAACCTGATAGAATTTGAAACTTCTAATGTGGCTTGTTTTGAAGATCTCATCAAGAATTCCAACAAACAATAAAGACTCATTAAAGTTCACTTTGCAAATGCAGACTACTGTCTGCAAGCCAAATATTTCCAATTAAATGCTTATAAAGTGAATTTCGAGCAGCTCAGTTATGGATGAGCGTGCTATATAGGGTTAGAGAAATATGTAGTAGTTGCTATTCCTGTTTTACTTCTAAAATGTAAACCCTAATGAAATCTTTGTTTTCATTAATGTACCATAAACATGGTACATCCAGTCTAGCAGACTCTGTGTTGTCAGGGTAACTTTAATTTTCTGAATATTCTGACTCTTTCAAGTGGCCTATTTCAACCAAAATATCTCATTAATGGCAGTTTTAGCACAGAGTACCCATAACTTCTAAATTTAATTTTAAATCAATTTGAACGTTCTAGGTTTGAAAGTGACTCATACTCTATTGCAGGGTTCACATTCACCTTGCAAAAGGCTGAAAAAGGTGCCACCAGAGGAAAAAAGTGAAAGGTAAATAACTAAAGAGACATTAAAAATGTAGCAGAAGGACTGAAAAAGATATGAAAAACATAGCGTATAGTTAGGGTGTTCTGATGTGCTAGTCTAATTTATGGGAGGCATTGATTAATCTTTAATACTAACCACAGTACAAGTTTCTCTTTAGCTATTTTTGGGGAGGTTAAAACTGTAATCACAGTTACTAACCTTTCCACAACTGTTGTTCTTCAAGAGGTGTTGCACATGTCCGTTCCATGTTAGATGCACACATAACCCAGTGATTTGCGAAAGATCACACAGGAAGTTGGTGTCAGAGGTGAAAAACGAACCTCAGGCTTTCTGACATACAGTCCCGTATCATATCAGAAAAAACATAAAATTGGAATTATTTTCCTCAAACAACAACAGAGCAGCACAGAAGTGTTTCTTTGGTCAGCCAATATTTTGAAATGTTGCATTATAAATGGGTACAATTTGGCCCAGAGCTACTACTAATCCTACAGTACCTTATCCACTCTCATTGGCTATGTCTACACTGGCAAGTTAGTTCGAATTAAGGAGGCTTAATTCGAACTAACTAAAGCCATGGCTACACTAGGCTATAGTTAGTTCGAATTAAGGGCTTCCTTAATTAGAACTAATAAGTTCGAATAGGGTATTCGAATTAACCAATGTGGCCATGTTAATTCGAACTAATTTCTTACTTCAAACTAACCAGCCATTGAAATGAATGGGGATCGCTAATTCGAACTAAGCAAGTACTTGCTTAGTTCGAACTAACATTCCAGTGTGGCCATGCTAGTTCGAATTAAGCTAATTCAAACTAACTAAAATTAGTTCGAATTAGTTAGTTCGAACTAACTAATTCGAACTAATTTTAGTAAGTGTACACATAGCCATTTTTAGGGTTGCAATTATACCTTCACCTAGGTCAACACAACAGAGTCAATAATGTGCTGAGACTACATGAATTAAACATAAGCAACATGTAACATTTTTTCTTCTAGCTGTGCAAAAATAGGAACCTATAAGAACTATGTAAAATACCGCAGTCTAACCTCACAGAGATTTGTAAGAGTATTTTTTTCCTGTTTTGATCAGTATGAGAACGGCAAAGTTTTCTTTTGTGGTTTGATTATAAATTAATGCAGAAAATGGAAGTGAAATCCACTGAAACTGGAAATTTTCACATAAAAAACAGGAAAAACTGGAAGGACTGCAAAGTTTCTCTCTTAAAGTCATAATCATTTTAGGTGCACTCAAAAGCAGGCCCACGTTTGAGACCTTTAGTTGAACCTGATGATAGGTTCAAGTTTGTAACAAAATCTAAAACCTAGGTAAGTCTTGGGTGGTTTTGTATTTTACTGTGTGTTCTGCATCTAACACTACCTAAATCGATGTACTAGGACTCATCCAGAAATGTTAATTAAGAGAATATAAAATATTTCAGAAGAATTTCACTGTTACTCTGTTTGCAAAATGGAAGGTAGGTCAGGACTCTAATTTTCATCTGAAACTCACAAGAAGCCAGGCTTAATAGTAAAAGTCTGTTAAATGTAGATTAAAGGGATTTTGCTATAAAACATGTAAATTAGAAAGCAAGCTCTTCAAGTCAGGGATCATGCCTTCTTTTATGTTTGTAGAACTCCTAGCTAACTATGTATGCCACAGGAAAAATAATTTGATTCTCTTAAGTGTCTCTTTGCTCAAGACAGACACCTACCTTTTAGAAATTGTTTTCTCAGAATGCCATGAACTCTATGGTGAAGAGTTTCTGTTTAAAGGTACAGTGTCCCAACAGAATATAGACTTTATTTAAGGAGATTTAGAATTACCTACAGCCTATATTTGTCAGGAGAGATTCATGTTTATCCCTGGTTACTTGCATACATTCCTAGCAATGAAAGGATTTCCCTAGGAAATTGGATTGTAAGGATGAAAGATTGTGAAGTATTCAGCTACTACACTAATGGCTCATGTAAGTATGACTGACCGATTGCCAGGCAGATTAGACAGACAGATCACTTGAATTATATCATGTTTTATCCTACCTTATTGTATTTTATAGTTGAAGCTTGGAGTACACTCCTGTCTTGTTCAAAGTGTGCTATGTGGTTCATAATTGTTAAAATAAAATGTGCAGATGTACAATCTTGTGCACAGACATTAAAATACAGTTAGAATGCAGGGGACAAAAAAGTCAATATTTGTTACTGAAGAAATGTGCCAGAGTATACAAAAAGAAGATCCAAATGCTTGCAGATTTCCATTAATTTCTGCAGTAAGAAAGTATAGTATTTTAATATCACATTCAGACTAATATTCCAATGTAGGATATTGACAAATTAGTCTGTCAAAAACAAGGGCCATACTTTCTAGACAATGTCATCTACCTTGTGTTCAATCTTCCAGAATTCCATACTTCATGGCACATTCTGCATCAAGTGCCTGGCATTCTAAAAGAGAATGTATGAAGCTGCTGATACAATGAGACTTGTACCTGCTGCTCCCACATTAAGTCCAGTGATGAAAAAAAAGTCTTTCATAGCACGAAAGGTGAGAGATAGTTGCCGACATGTGAGAGTGAGCTGGACCCCAGAGAAGTGCGTGAACTAGCACATCTGCCTGTAATTAAATGCACACCAACATTTTCAGCATTTTAACAGTCCTTAGACTGAAGGAAACAGAAAGAAGAAACTTTTGTAGTTATAATTCTGATGTAATCTTTCACAATCACTGAATTATTAACATAACTTATGTTCTTCCTAATAAATTGTAAGAAAAGAATTCAAGATGTTTAACTGAAGGATGTTATTTCTCTGGGCATTCTTCTTGGTAAATTTTTACAAAAGCTGTTAGTCTTGGTTTTATTGCTAAGAAGTTATTACATATCTGTATGGCAGTGGATGTTTTACTTATTTATATTATTGTTTCCATTCCAGTTTTGAAATGACAATTTTGGTTAATTAAAGGGCAGTAGCCACAGCATGTTAAAATGCATCTGCCCACCCTGAAGCATCAAAGAGATAGCTAAAATTAATTCTTGTGATCATTCAATCAGACTACTAATCCACAGAAAAATCTGAGGATGGTATCACACGGTGTGCTGTCAATTCTTTTCCTACAGTTGTAATTTTGTTGGGTTTTTTGGCTAATAGCTTTGAAAATGCAATTTGATGAAATTAAGTTTTTCATCGGGACTGACCTAGGTAAAGTGTTCTAACACCATGGGCAAAGACTAGGCTCACAGACATCCCAGAGGAGGAACAGAGATAGAAAAAATGTGAAAGCTTATAGATAATTTTTACTAATTCTCCTAGTCTAATAAAATGGTCTCTCTCTTTCCACCTCACTCAGGTAAACGTTTACCTTTTATCACTTTTTAAATTATAATAAACAAAAGTATGTTAATAACGGCAATTCCTCTATTCTTGGATTAAGCTTGGAAAACACCCATTACTTACATTTATGGAAAACATTTCATTCTTGCATCATATAAAGTAGGTTCCAGCCCATGAAAGCTTATGTCTCCCCCCACCAAATTTTTTTTATTAGTCCCTAAGATGCCACAGGACTCCTCATTTTTATTCAATTCTAAATTTATTAACAGTCTGAAATACTAACATATTTATTAATTTTTTAAAAAATTATCATTATTGTATAAAAGCTAAGCAGAATTTAAGTAATTTAGGTCTCCAGAGACAAGTGTCATTTTCCTGCTATCTCGGCCTGTGAGGTTTCCATGGCTAAAATAACACAAAACTGAACCCTTGTCCAATTTTGAAGCAAAAGAATCTTTTGCCCTCTTCAAATTCCCACTGTGCTGAGATGCTAGCATTTGTCCATATTCTAAAATATTATACACTCCCTATGCTCATATATGGAAGATGACACTCCATTTAGGGGTGGTTACTGAAATGAGCATGGTTAAACAGCACAAAATATCAAGACAGAACAGTATTTTAGAGGCAATATCTCAAATCCAAATAACCCTACAAAAAAACCCAAAGAATGGGACATACCTTCCAGTATTCTGTTCAAACACAGCTATTGGCTCTTGAATACAATGTTTGTGCCCATTACTGTGTTGATCTGCCTCTGTTCTAAATCTGATTGTGGACAGAACAGCAATAAAGTCTTACATCCGTCCTTTAGCTCTTCCCGATACAGTAATGAACCATTTCTAATGCAATTCTAGTAACACGTACTATTTTGCACATCTGTAGCATCTTCCAAATGAGAATCTCAAAGAATTCAATAGACATTAGGCCTAAAAACCCTCTTGGAAAGTATTATCCCCTTTTACAAGTGGGGAAAATTAAGTAAGTTGCCCAAGGTCACATATTTAATTAGTAGAGTAGCTGGAAACAGAATTAAAATGTCATACTCCCAGACCTGTTTTTTAACAATGAGTTAATACCCCCAAGATTTTTCTATATCCTTTTGGAGTGATTACTCAGACAATTGTACAAATTCTTTCATAAGCCCTGCTTTCAATTTTTCTTATTTTAAGTTTGTTTCGTTGATCCATTGTCTGTTTTGGGATTGTTTCCATGCAGAGTGACTGATGAGTTACATACTCATGTTACATATATTTGACACTGTGTCCTTAATGTGTTTTCCAGGCTCAAGTTGTAACACAAACCATCACCTTGGCAGTCACATTTTCCAGAGAACGTAGTTAATTTTTCTTTCTCTGAGTGTTAATGTAGGTGAAACACAAAAGTCAAAATGTGAGATCCCTTATAAAGACTCATGTGGCTCAAACATTGCAATATTCTTAAAATTCTGGGATATCATTATTATATTATAATTAATATAAGAGATGGTATTTGCAATGTCATGCAACAAGTTCATCTACACCCACCATTCCTTAGACTAGTTCCTGTATATAGTTCTGTCAACTTGTGAGTGGCCAACATGCAATACAGATGGGCTTTGGTAGATAAGATGGCCTATGAGAAGGCAGGAATCCAGCCCAGGAATATCGAAGGAAGAGCTATTCCAAATGCATACCTCTTTATATAAATCTGGGATAGATTAATTTATAGGAATTACAAAACCTTTCATCAACTCAAATTTTCAAAAAAATTCTAGACAATTCAGTTCCTAGGAAGCCATTACTTATGTCATTTATGGGACATATTTCAATTTAAGAATGTCAAATTGATTCATATCTACTGTACTTTTAAAGCATACTAATTACTAAATTTTCTGTAACAAACATATCCCCAGCTACCAGCCTTAACAAAGTTAACAATCAAGGCATTCATACAAGATAATTGAGATGTCATTGGTAAATTGAGGTCTAAGTCTACCATATACTAGATTTTATTATCTCTTTTTAAAAGAAAAACATGGTGAGATGGTTTGCAAACAGTGAGCAATTATTGACTTATCTGGTTTAATCTTATTAGATCTTATTCTGTTATCTACCTCCAATGTGATCTCCCATCCACCATCTTAAATTTTTCTTGAGCTACCCTCAAAAACATCTTGTACCACACTGAAATTCTCTCTACTCATCATCCAACATCTCATTTTGGAATAACACAATTCACTTGTATTATTGATACATGTCCTTAGTGTAGGGAAGTAGTATACAAAACACATCATTATGAGCATCCCCCAAGCTTCAGAACTAATTCTGATTCCTATCTCCCATTTTTCAGAATAGTACACATGATCCTCAATCAAAAATCACATCTCCTTTCCACTAGCAGACAGAACTGCTATCTTTAGGGCCAACCCTCATATGGCATACTAACTATTATCAAGGTTTGCCTTTAATTTATCCCATCCAGAGAAATATGGACTGAAGAACTTAATCATACCCTGAAGAATGGAAATCTGTTTAAAATATAGCAAAATGTCGTATTAACATCTTCACAAATTGCTATCTACTGCTCAACAAAATTGCAACTAGATCTTATTAGACTGCACCCAAGACTCTTCTAAAATAAATTAACCAATTGCAAAATGGTTCCAGTGTCACCACACTTTGGCATCTCTACACTTTGATCCTGTAACAAAATTATCCTACCCTGTCATGATACCTGAGATTTTCCAATAACTTTGAAAACCAGTCTTAATGCGAAATGATCTTAAACAAGTCCTCGTCTTACTGGAAAATCAATCCCCCTCTCTTTAAATGAACAGAATCAGGAGATCTCCTTAGTGCTCCCTCATGGAGAAGATAAGAAATAATCTGGATTAATTAGTGTACTCTTGAGAGCCCAGGCAAGGTATGCATTAGCTCAAAAATCTCACCTCCAAAAGATTTACAACATTTCTACTCATCCTTGCTCCTCCCATACAGGAATCAGCAACCTTTAGTAAGGGGCATGCCATATTTCCCCCCAGCCCTCTCCCAGTGCCAGGACCGGTGGCCAGCAGTGGTGTTGGCAGTGGGAGCACTGTGCAGGACCCGGTGTTGGTGATGATGGGTTACCTGCCAGCCTGGCTGTTTCCTACAGGCTGGGCCCATATGGGAGGGGGAGTGGGGGGCCAAGCTGCATTGAGAGGTTGTGGGGGAGGAGGGATATGTGAGAGCGCGGCACTTGCAGCCAGGAGTGGTGTGCTACTCAAACTGGGCATGTGTGCCATTTTTGGCACACAGGCCACAGGTTGCTGACCCTGTCTAACTCTTCCTCCCAATATGCTTTTTTCTTGTTTCACCTTTAATTACTCATTTAAATAGCCACCAAGTCACATTCATCAGCAATAATTAAGGGTTTGGTACATAACTATCTAGTTTATTATTAAACATTATTATTATTATTATTTGCTTCTGTACATAATATTTATTTTAAAAATTATTTAAAAGATGCAGAGTACATTTTTCCTTTGAAAATGACTTTTGTTAATGATGTTGTAGTCATTTTCTTTTTCCAGAGCTGTTTGTTTATTTGTTTGGAGGGGTGTGGGACATTATACAAAGAAAACTAGTATGTGGAGTCACAAAAGGAAAAGTTTTGGTTCATATTAAAAACCAGCAGAGGGGGCATGTCATAAGGGAGGAAAGAAACAAAGCTCAATGTTATGGATTGCAAAGCAAAATTATTAAATGTTGGTGGACGTATCTAATATTTTATAAGAACAGAATGTGCATGTTAATAAAAAAAATTATTTTTTTCATAAAAGTCCTTCTTCCTGATACAGACTTTTGGGTCTATTTTGGTAACTTTTCCAGCAAAAATTGCAATCTAAAAATTCATCTTCATTTTAAGATTACATTTTATATTTTAAAAACAGAATGTATTCTATTCAAAGAAGTGAAAAAAAGATCAACATCTGAATAATCTCTCCAGTAAATGGATGTCATCTTCAAAAATTAATTATGGAACAAGATAGCTTACCAATAAAATGGCGTTGCTTGGTATATTAAATGCAACAACTTCTATCATCTGAGCAAAGTTGCTCTTGTTATTATATATGAAGGATGATTGAGAAGTTCATATGATCTGCATAAGATGCAATTTCCAAGATGACTATTTTCTTATGCATGTGATGCTAGGTTTGTGTATTTCTTAATCTCCCTGCTAAAATGAAAAAGTATCTACTGATTTATAGCACCTTGATGAGAAAAGTTTAAACTGCTTTGACAAACTAGAGGGATGAGAGTTTAATCACAGATTATCAAATCAAATGAGAAAAGAGTACATTGTTCGCTGAAGTGTTCAAATCTATGTAATGAATACGTTACTGGTCAAGAAATATCTGACTCACTCTCTCTTCTAATCAAGATGCACCTGAAAGGAAAAACAGAAGGAAAAATTTCTATTGACCACTAAAGCACATCTTACATAACTGATTAATTTTCTTCACGAAGCCTATAGTCTGTAGCAACTATATGATTACAGTTCAAATTCAAGCCACTTTGAACTTCTTAAATCTCTGAAAAAAAGTCTGCCTCATGTGAAAAGCTACTAGTCAATTGAACCTTATTGTTCTGATCAATTCCAAATGTTAAAGGCAATAATTTAAGTTCTGTATTTCATTAGAGTTACTCTGAATTTACACCAGTGGAGCACAGCAGATTTTGAAAACTAAATTGGGTCAAATGTGACCTAATTTATCTGGATAGGTCTAATAATTAACTCAGTAAGGCAACAACTAGAAATACCTCAATAGGGATCAGTCATTGTGATATTTCGCTTACACTGTCATTTCTATATAGGGTCAGATTAATGCAAGGGCTTTAGGGGTTCCATCTCAGGGCCCTGGGGTAAGGAGGTGCCTCCAAAAACTTGGCCCTGGTTGGCTGGTCCTTGCTTTCAGGAAGGCACCGCTTAGTGAGAAAGTAAGAGACCTTCCTACCTACTCCACATCCCAGGGGGCATCGCCTGCAGGCCACACCAGGGTTTGGCCCCGAGTTGGCTGTAATTCCCCACACCTCTGCACTTGCCTGGGGAACGGCCACCAGTTGCCTTTGTTTGCAGGGTGGGGCCCCGGGCTAAGCATAGTACCTTGACCACTGGGGGCACAAAGGGGTGGGAGCTGAAGGGGGCTGGGTCAGAGGAGAGAACAGGGATGTGAGGAGTTGGAGGGGGTGACATGGGATGAAGAGGAGAGGATGGGAGGGGCAGGGTGTGGTGGGTCATGCAGGAGAATCAGGGCAAGGGGGCTAAAGGGGTGAAGGAAGAAAGCTGTAGTACAAGGGGATGGGGACACTGTGAAAGAAGGGAGGATTGTGGGGAAGGGAGGCTGGAGGGAGCATGAGCAAGCAGAAGCCAGGTCCAGGTCTTGCAGCTCACTGGCAGGCAGGGTGTCCTCTGGCCCCTGCCCTAGGTGCAAGGAGGGAGCCATGGAGAAGCCATCATAGAGACCCTCCATCAGCTGCTGCCTCCACAGTAGGGGGAGTGTGGGACCCAGGGACTCTCCCAACCCTGGGGGTGCTGCTGCTGCCACCAACAGGGGGTGGAGTGGGGGAAGAGCAAGGTACATGGCCACAGACACTGCCCCCTACAGGGTTCTGCCACCAATGAGGGGGCAATAATGTAAGTAGGGCCCCCCAGGAGCCAGAGATCCCACTGAGCCAGCCAAGGATCCCACAAAATCTTATAGCTGGGCCCACAGGGAAATTAATCTGGTCCTGTATCTATAACCTAAATAGAAACCTCAAATCTTAACTTATTGATATTGTACTATATAAACAGAAGAGCAGATAAGCAACAGATAGTAAAATACCAATTTCCTTGAGGGCTTTTGGATTATGAAAGAATTACAACAAACCTACCTATATTAAAAAGAAATGGAGTGTTCTACAATTGTGGGCCCTATCTACCTATTGCACAACTATGCACTGTATATATATGTTTAATTTTGCACATGTATATTCAAATATTAACTGAACTGTCTTTCTGTCCACTCCATGGCATCAGCTGGGTCTCTCTTCCTTCCCTCTCTCATTATCTTGGAATTGATCTGGGGGATTTTGAAAACTGCTTACCCAAGGTAGTCTTGGCGTTTATCTTTTCAATCTTAATTAAGAAAATTAGGATTGCAGAAACACCCTTAAGTTTAATATTTCCTAACTTTTGAGTACTTGATTTTGTCTGTCTGCCACTTGAGTTAACGGTATAACTGACAATAATAGAGGATGTCATTTTCCATAGGGACCTGCATTAGAAAGGATGAGATACACACTTGGCCAATGGGTTTCACAGATTTCCTGACAGCAAAGGAATTATTAAAGTTAGAGTCTTGGATTCTGCTCCAGGCTGTGGAGGGAGTGTGCTCTACTGGACACAAGACTCCTCTAAATGTTTTCCCCAAGCCTGACCTTTCTGCCATGTCCTCTCCAACCTTTCCCTCTCCCAGTCCTGTCTGTTTCCAACCTCTAACTCCTTGCCCCAATCCCATTCTACTTGTCTACCCAATCCTAGTTTCCACTCAGACTTCACATCTCGGATCCAGTTTTCCTGTCCTGACTTCTTATCCAATTTATCTTTCTCCTTTCTCTGGCCTCCAGTCATTATCCCCCCAGTCTCCTCTCCCCATCTGAATCCCTGCCCCAGTCACCTCCCCGGCCTCCTCATCCAATCTCAGTCCTTAGCCTCAGTCCTCTCCAGCCTCCTCTCACATCCCAGCTCCTTGCCAGCTCTGTCTCCCCTTTCTGAAAGATAAGAGAGTCTTGTGGCACTTTTAAAGACTAACAGATTTATTAATCGCATGAGCTTTCGTGGGAGAAAATCCCACTTCGTCAGACGCTTTGAAGATAGGAAAGTTACAGAGTGGGAGGAAATTAAATGCAGGGGAGTGTATGACATAGTTAGTCTTTAAAAGTGCCACAAGACTCTCTTGTCTTTCTACAATAGACTAACACGGCTACCCCTTTGGAATTCCCCTTTCTGAGTACATCTCAGTGTCAGGTTTCACATCTTGCATAGATTCACAGATAAGGGCATAGTTAATGTGACCATCTTGTCTTACCTCCTGAATAACACAGGCAAAAGGACTTTCCTGAATTGATTCCTGTTTGAATGAGAACATATATGTTATCTTGATTTAAAAATTAACAGTGATGAAGAATTTACCACAATCCTGGTAAATTGTTCCCCTGGTTAAATTACCCTTCATTGTTGAAAATGTACATTTTATTTCCACACTGAATTTGTCCAGCCTCAGTTTCCAGCCACTGTGTCTTCTTATATATTTGACTGCTAGATTGAAGAACCAGTCTCAAATTTTTGTTTCCCTTGTAGGTATTTAACTAGGGTCTAATTATGAGCTTTTCGCACATTCCAGTACCTTGTGCATCCTCTGCTCTTATTCAGCAAATTCAACTGGTTTGGCATCTGCAGTTCTTCCCCTCAAGAGTCTGTGACCAGTGGCATAGTGTGACCAGAAAGACTTCTCAAAATCCCTAAACTACTGCTGAATTTAATCCGTAGAATTCTATCATATCAAATATAACCTACTCATCTTTATTTTCATGGCCCTTCAGTCTATCCTCATCTTAACTCTCAGTACAGAAAGGTCAAGTCCCACCTCTGATCAGGTCACGATACCAGCCTCCATTGCCCCTTTTGTTAAACTTCCTAAAAGCACCTTCACACTCAGGACAAACTCCTGGTGAATATCTGCAAAGCCACTTCATTGTTCTTCAAATTTCTCCTTAAAACTATCCTTTGCCATCATACAAAAAAAAGTTGACAATGGTAAAGATGTTGCAATTCCTGTCTTATCACCCAGACCAATATTGCTGCTGCTTGTGCTCCTTCATTGCTCTATCTATATCCATTTCTTGCATCTTTTCTCTTGCTCGGGCTGTAAGCTCTTTAAAGCAGGGACTGTCTTTGTCTTGTATTTGTAGAGCCATTCTGATAGGGCTCCTAAGAGCTATGATAATACAAATTAATAATTAAAATAACAAATAGTCCACATGCATGTCTTCTTTATCTCAAGCCCTAACTCTCAGTGTCCCAGGGAGACTTCATTTCATTAGACACATCAGCAGGTTCCCATGTCAGTCTCAACAACTCCCCAACAACTACTTCAATCACTTCTCATTAGAGAGAGTGTCACTTTTTAAACCTGTCAGAGATATTTTTAATCCTATGAGCCCAACTCTGGGGCGTCCATGACAAAATACGTTTCTAACAACTAGAATCACAGAGTGAATCTTGACACCTGGGAGGCTCAGGCATTGTCTCTTAACAACCCCGAAGTGTTTTACGAGGGGAGATTTATCTCAAGTCATTGTTTTGCTTCCTGCTTTTCTTTTCATTTTTAAACAACCTATTAAACTAAACTGACATAATGAAACAATACAATCAGGTTAAATAAGAATTCATACATTAGAGAGCTGTCCCAGATCAATCCCATGGAGCATGCTCACTGCACATAGAATCATTAAAAATTTTAGCTACTGTACACCAAGAAGCCTGTGGAGGATGTGCAAACTTAGCTTTTCAGTGGCTTATAACATGATCAAATTTAGGCAGCTTTTCACAGGAACAGCAAAAGGTACATCCCTGACACTAAGGCCAATTTTCATGCTCTTGGTCCAATGCATGAAGGTAATAGAGATTCTCAAATTAAAAGTTGCAACAGCAAAACAATGTATTTTTCCCTAGCATCATTCTTGGAAATGGCTGCACCTTTCCTCCCAAAATTCATCCTGAAGCAGGCAGCCAGCAATTTTTGCCCAATCAGTTAAATTTTGGCAGTTATGAGTAGCTGAAAACAAGGTTTTAATGGGAAGTGTCTGGAAACTTCAATAAGAAGTGGTGCTCCCAGCCCCGCCTATATTCCTTTTAAACAAAATATTCTGGAGCGTACAGTGGTGGCCACTGTGATATTAATGCATCATTTCGCAAAGCACCAATTGAACCTCTGCTCCCTGTATTTAGAACCGGCCATCATCCTTTTTTTTGTTGGAGCCCCTCTGTCATCTATTTAATACTTTTACAAGTGGTGCTATATGTGTGTTAATGTTTTTTTTATTATTATGCATTAGTGAACAGCTCCCTGAAGGCCAATTGTAATGGTTTAAACAGCAGGAAAAATGGTCTTTTCAGCCACATTTCATATAACCCATGCGATGAATTTTAGGGTTAAACACACAATAACAATATAGCTTATAAAAAAGCCTTTTTCATAGGTTTATTTGGCTTTCATTTTCTTTAAAAATATTATATAGTCCCTTCTTTATTATTGGATTTAAGTTAGAGTTAACATTTCTTTCTGTGAGGATTAAAGAAACCAATTCCGCCAATAACTGAAGGCATCTCCATATAACGGTTGACTACAGCTATCAGGAAGCTGCTTGCCAAAGAGCCCACAGGCCTGGCTTGTGAGAATTCCCTTGTGTTGAAAGTGAATTGCTACTGAGTCCTGCATACTTGTTCAAACCTAACCATCTATTTTGTACTGGCTACTGAGAATTCTCTAATTGTACTGTGGCTCTCCCATTACTAAGGTTTCTAAGATGCCGTGTTTAAAGTTTGCTGGGCCATAGACCTACCAAATAAAATTTTTAACAAACAAGCTGGGACCCCAAGAGGCACGGTCTGTCTAGGTAAAATCTCTTCTGAGGGCAGGTCTACACTGCTCGTTGTTTTTGGTGGCAGTTGAACGGAGAGGCGTAAAAGTTATCTAAAATAACTTGCGTATCTCAGTTCGACTGCCCTACGCCCAGCACGTCCATTGCACTGAGTTGAAGGGAGTGGCCACTCTTCGACTGAGCATTACCCAGGGTGGTCTTAATAGATCAGCTTCCCGATCGACTGAGCGGGCCTTCACAGACCTGATCAGTCGATCAGGAAGGTTGATCTGATGGCAGCGATTTTGCCGCCCTGATTAGCTGCTTTCCCCAGCTGCTTTCAAATCCAGTCAGAGCATCTCTGGACCCAAGCAGCACTTTCTGGTCCTCCCCTTAGGGAGGACATCATTACCACAGGAGGGGTGGGGTACAGCCCTGTGTGAGACTATTTTTTAAATTCTGCTTCTATCCTACCTTATGATACCTACTCCAGCTCTCACACCGTTTCCTGCATTTTTGTCTTACCTGCAAAAACCTTAGATCCCACAAATCTCACAGAAGAGACAGATTTCCCCGTGCTACTTAAAAAAACCCAGCCAAACAAAGCAGTTAATATATGATGTATATAAATGGAATTAAAAAAATTTTTACCACTGAAAAAATAAAACAAATCTTGCTTAAATCTTTTTTAAAAACCACTTTAACTCCTGTTATAATAGATATCAAATCTCTTTCTAGCCTTCACTTAAATTTAAGTATGAAGAGCTTTTAAGTGTTCCCCTGAAAATTACCATTCTAGATTTTTACCCACCCAACCCCACTAAGTCCACAAAGTCCATTTTACCCACTCCCATTATTATGGCAGCAGGTTGTGCAGCATCAGAGTCCTACTGCAGGGTTCTGGGGTCAGGGGAATAGCAATAGTCCAGCAACTGAGGGAGAGACTTCTCCCTCCTCTCAGCAAAAGGGTGAGTGAATCTTCTGCTTTTCTCCCCTCCACCCTTTCTCTCTGCAACACATAATCTCAGATGGGCAAGAAGGGAGCCTGCTGCAGCCCCCCAAATCTGCGACACGGGTCAAGTACCTCAGGAGTAGAGGTGAGGTGGTAGAGGGCAAGAATTAATTTTGCATTGGGGCAAAATATATTTCTGGCAGGAAGACAGCAGATCTATGGGTATGAAGATAGAATTCCTTCCACTCACTCTCCCACAGTTTTTTCAGACCACTTTAAGCACTGCTAGATTGTTACTGCTGCTGCTTTCAAAAAAGTGCTACTTTCTAATAATTGTTTGCAAAAGTTAATTAGGAATTTTCTGTAAATTAGACTTAGCTTTTAAAGTCCGCCTTCTCAGAAGGAACTGCTCCATTTTGCCATAGTTTTCATAAAGATATGGTAGACATGGAAATGTATTAAATTGAAAAGCATTTATTCTGAGAACTGCTGGCTTCTACATTAATAGTCCCAAACACTTAACTCTTTACTACAGAGTTTTATACTACTGCAATTTAAACATTTCCATATGAAATGCAAGAACTATTAATTTTAATTCAGGATTTTATTATGAGACTGTATTTATTCAATTCAAAGATTAAAATTGGGATTGTAAATACTGAAAAATTATTTGGGAAGTAGCTTTAAAGGGGATCTATTTCCTGGAATTAAAGATGTTTTAAAAAATCTGATTGATTAAGAGGAATAATATCTTGTATTTAGCTAATGTCTTATTTACTTAAATGCCACAAATAATAAGGCAATGCATTAAAGAACTATTTTGTGGTCAAAGATGCACACTAAGATTGTGACCAAAATTCAGTTCCTAGCTTTTGGGCATGCATTTAATCATGCTGTGTCTCCATTAGCCGCCTGTAAAACTGCGGTAATATACTTCCTTTCTTCCACCCTTCATTTGCTTTACTATAAACTCTTCCTGCAGGGTCCCTCTGTGTGTACAGTTCCTAGAACAGGTCAGGCCTATAGGTGCGACTGTAATAATACTAATAGTAGCCCTGATCCTATTATATTAACATCAGATATGCTAATACAGACACCCATGTGGGGTCTCATTATTTTTATTTGTTACTCCCTTTCTGGAAGATGTTTGGTGGAGAGGGCTGCTGCACTTGATTGCCTCATTGGCTTGTAAACTGGTATTATGTTTGAAAAAGTGGGTTTTATCTGTTAAAATCTGCACCGGAATTTACCTTCAGCTAGAATGTATTTATTGTTAGTGATGTAGGATATGCAGCGGGACATCAGGTTTCCTAGGCTCCATTCTGGCTCAGGGCCTGGAATACAAAACTTTGTGCAGGGAGATTTGCAAATGGCCATGAGAATAAAATGTCATCAGCACTTAGGTCTTATGGTGGTGGGCACGTTAGAGAAAACTCAGTGAGAAAGATCCTATTTCCAGGCCATTCCACTTACTTCAATTAAGAAATCCTATTAAAGAATTGAAATGTAATGTGGAGTATTAAAGGGAATGAACATCTAAAACATGCTTTCAAACAGCACTTTACTAATCCCTGAAATACTTGCTGGCACTAAGACTTCTCAGGCCATTAACTTTCTCACAAGCTGGTCATTTAGTGGTATAATTATCTATTCCATGCATATTATTGGTTTTACCAACCACATCTAATGGCCTTTTTTAAAATTCATGCTCTTATCAAGTAGAATGGGCTTTCATAGGAAACATTTACTTTACAGTAACTTTTACGTTCATGTTTTCTAGTTCATTCTCCCTCTGCAATGCTGCGTTATCAATTAAATGTAAGATGTTCATCATAAGCCCATAGCCATCAAGCAATCATTTCAATTCTCAGTCATTTACAGTTTTCGTGATGGGACAGCAATATGTACGCAGTTGAAAAACTATTTTGGCTAATAATCATCAGTTTCTCAAAGTTATACAACAGAATATTTGATGCTGAAGTTCAATACAACTTCAGGATGGAATTAAAAGGTCAGATACATTATTGCATTTCAAACAGATTTTCCAAGCACTAATGAGGAGGTGATATCTACAGTACATATTTGCTAATGATATCACTACTCTTTAGATGCATATCATCAAACATTGCTGGGAGGGGGGGAAAGGATACACGTCATTAACATTTTGTAAACTAAAGACAATAGCCTTCCTTCCCCTCCTGATAAAAAACAAACAATAAAAGAAAGAGCTGCAGGATTAGAAAAAAGAATGCTGGCAGAAGCCTAGCAACAGAGAGGGGCTATCCAGTTTATTGCACGTAACATGTATAATTACCTGCTCTATGGACAAACGGCATAGGTGTGCATCTAGTGCAAGGAACTCCTGGCCCTCACAGACTGCATATGGGCTTCAGAGATGAGGGCGGCTGAACTGGAGGAGCTAAGGGAGACTCAGAGGTACATAGATGAGACTTTCTGGGATACAGTAGAACAGTCCCACCCCAGGTTAGACAACTTCTGTACTGCTGAGGAGGACGAAAGTCTCAAGGAAGGAAAATATCAACAGGAGTGGAGGGAAGCAAACCCAAAGTTGAGTCCTTCCTTACAGATGATGTAATGGTATTCTCTTGCACTGAAGAGACCTCTCTGGAGGAGGGAATTTCAGTTATTAGGAAAAGACAGGTAAAGGTAATGGGGGAGTTGATCATTAGAATATAGATAGCTGGGTTTGTGATGGTCTGGAGGAATGCAGATGCACATCAATATTTGCATACTCCAGTCACCAAGGTAACTGCTTTCACAATTCTTTTCCTAAGTGTAATCAACCAGTTTGCACACAATGTCCAAGTCTGGTTTTTTTCCATCTCTGCCATTTTTCAAAACATAGCCACTATCATTTTACCCAAAATATGATGGGTTGACTTCAACCTTCTGGGTGACCGACAGAGGATTTCCATAATCCAGACTATGGACTCCAGGGTGGCGAAGGTGGCACAGTGTCATGAAATGCTCAGCATACCTACTCTGCAGAGGAGTCTAAAATGAGCTGATATAGTTCTCAAGTGGACTGGCCAGAGTAGAAAGGACAAGGTCAAATTAGTTGGGAAATTACTTGATTCACAGTATCTCCTAGAAAACCTTGGCTGTGTAAATCCCTACTGAATGTCCGCTGGAAGGTAAAACTTGATTTCCTGGGCAACAGCAGCACTACCACCTGTTCTCCCATCAGGGATGAAAAAACCCTTCCAACATGACTGGCCCAGCAGAGGTATGTGGGTGCAAATTTATAGCCTCTGGTGCCCGGGGAAATGAAGGGAGCCTAATGACTCTATAACTCAAGTGTTATACACTTGAAAACTTTCTTTTCACTGAAGAATGTTATCCTTGCTTAAAACTACAGTAATTTGAAAAAGCAAAATGAATTCAGACAACTCTAATTCTTTGTATACGTTAAGAATCAATGCGTTCAAAACTAGGACAGGAAAAGGAGAAGGGTTTTGGTGGGTCCATGCATCAGACAAACATTAGATTTTTTTTTTTTTTAAACATTTTTCCTAGATTATATATATCCATTCTTCTTTACAGACTTCAGGTTAAAAAATGAGTAATTTTAAAGTTTATGAAGTAGTAGCTCTTGTTGCAGTAACAAAGTTATGTGGGATAATTCTTTGTATAAAACTCAATTCTGATGTGATATATTTACTGATTGAAGTAATTAATACTAAGATAATAATATCAGCTCCTCTTAGTAATTTCTGAACACAGATGATGGACTGGAATGTAGGATGCTTGACATAAATGTCCAAGTTTTGATATCACTGGAGAACTACACAGCAAATAGATCGTGTTGATCATGTCAAACCTAAAAAATGGTTACATTTAGGAACTAGCCTGTTCAATTTATTTACAAATGGACATAATAAGGACAAGGAAATTTAGATTTCCACTCCTCTAATGAAATTTTTCCTATATGGTATGTAGGAAAAGATGCATTCCACATAGGTCCAGGAACTATGATAGCCCCTTAATGTGCTGTAGTTCCCAGTGAAGCATATGGCAGCCAATAATTATCCTGATGAACTTTTTAAAAAAGAGCATCATGGATGCCTAATAAATGGCAGGAATACCTTAATCACAAATATAATTAAGCCTATAAATCACAGCTTAACCCATTTAACATTACTCGTCACACTATTGAGTTGTGGCAATATTTCTGTAAGGCACGGAGATAAAGTTTACTTGACAACAAGCTAATGCCTGAATAACATTTGACTATAAAAAAGCTGTTCTGTCTTCATTTGATAAATAGAATCTGAAATAAGTGAATAAGCTACTTGCGAAATTCTGTTCAGTGCAGACATCTGCTCATCTGGCAATAGTCTTAGAACTTTAGAAGACAAGAACTTTTGATTATCCTGAGTGGTCTTGTATGTGCTTGGAAGTGAAAAGTGCAGCAAGTAATTTATTTATATTACATTTATTTCTTAAATGAAGATACCCAGTCAGATGATAGGTGTTTCCTGGGGATCATGAAAAAACTTGTCATAAATGTTTAGAGAACAATAGGGGAGAAAGAGATCAAATCTCTTACAAATTATTTTTTATTTCTTTTAAAGTAGTAACATACAGTAGAGCACAGCATAACTGTTCCCTTGAGGAAAAAATATTCCTCCATTTAAAAGTTTTATTTATCCTATTAATATAAGGAAATGAGTACTTTTAGGATTAAAATGTATCCTTAAACATTAAGGGGAAGTTGGGAATCTACTGTACTCAATGCATCAAGATTAAATTTATACACTGGAATTTTGTACAGAAACTCTCTTGGTGGATTCTCTGATGTCTATCTTTTACTACAACTCAATTAAAAACAAAATTCCCATTAATAATTTGCAGCCTTTAAAATAGTTGGGTAGGTGATATTAGCCATACTATACAATAGTGACTAAAGTTTGCAGCCCTATGGATATGATTTGTAACTCATTATACAAGCATGGATTAAATACCCAATTGTCAAAGAGTTCCAAAAGTCTCTAAAATTGTTGTAGCTTAAAATTTCCCTGCAAAATATACAGTTCACATCATAGACACACTACTTCAATTTCATTTTTTTAAAAAGCCCTTTTATTGTTGTAAAATCACCCCCAAAAAAGCATCACATTGAAACTATTCTGAATATAAACAATGGTTTCATGTCAGAAGACACATTTTCCTATTATACACTCATCTGGTTACCTTCTAGAGCATTTTACATAATTAAGCCATACTCCCACTACTCATAATGTAGCTGTGCAGATTAATATAAATCAGTATGCTGATAGTTTACTGCACCAGAGTATTTGGCGGTAAGGATTTTAATTACCATTTTTATTTCAGTTTATCTTATATTTAATTCCTAAGAGGTCAACTATTTTTATACTAAAAGTTTAGCATGAAGTAAAAAGTTACATCAGAAATAAAGGCAATTAATATAGGATGAGAAATAGAATAGAATAATATATACACATTTAATTACTATATTTCCAGTGAATACTACTATACTATTTAAAGAATAAAAATTTATATTTTGATTTACTCTCATACACAACGAATAATATAGCAAAGTGCAAAGCCATTCACCTCCTATTTCTATGGCTCTGTCTGGAAAGGATTGACCTCATCATCAGGTGTGGCCACTGTGTCCCCCTTTTCTGATTTTTCCTCTTTGCTGGAAGGATTGTTTAGTTTAACCTGCCAGCTAAATTAATGTCCTCCCTGCTTCTGTGATAAACAAGAGTCAGAAATCAAATATCAGCACAAAACTAATTTTGTCCTCACATCACTGCAGAAGCGCAATTCAAATTTTTACCCTCCTTGGGCCACAGTTCCTTCTCCCCTGGTCTCATTTTTCCTCCCCTGATCATCTCCTTCTCACAGTCCTTTTGCACCTATGCTGCAAACTTCTCCCTCTTTAGATGGCTCTAGTCCCAGAGCTCTATGCAGCAAAACAAATCATGAATATTTTGCTTTATTGTTCTTCTCCACATCCCCAGCCCTACTTCCTAGACTTAATACTATGGACTATCCTAAGTGTTCAAGTGCTATGAGTCAGTCTCCAAAAAGTAATGATGAGCTTAAAAACAAATTATTTTTTTAAAAAATCAAATGTTTTTCATTCGCATTCTGATTCTCACATTTAATAGGAGGCAGGCAATTTTCAACTTGTAAGTGATCTCAGGTTTAAAGCTCAACCTTAAATACACACAGGCCTCATGGTTCACTACTTGGAGATGACCCTTCTTTACCTCCTTGGGCATGAGAAGCTACCATTCTATCCTTCTTAGCTAGATGAAATAGGCAGCATTCCCTCTCATTCTCCCTCCATGCTCTTCCAGTATCTGTTCCCCACTTCCCATGACATTCACTTGCCCTCCTTCTCCTAGCATTGCTACCTATCCAAGATTTTTTCCTTTTCTGAAGTGTCTGTTCAAGATATGCTGACAACTGCCTGGTTTTATGGACTCAGGATCATTCCAGGTATCTTTTTTTTTTTTAATCTCAGAATGGGCACACTGTCCTCTACCCACCACATTTTCTTCTTCTGTCATATTACACTCCCGGGCAACCTCTTCAGTTAACCTAATGGCCAAAACACTCCCTTGCATCACTTACCACGGTCCTCCCTACATACCCTGTTGGCCTTCTGCTCCTCACATTCCTCTGACTCCTCTGTTTCCTGGCCTGCCCCACGCCCGGCTGCTCTCAGGCTGAGTCACAGCAGCTCTGCCTTGTCTGTCCCCTGCTTAGCCCTTACTGTGTAAAAAAGGGATCTTGGCTGTGGTAGGCTAGGCATTGGCCTCCTTAGAAACACTAGATGTCAGCCCTACTTTCAGAAGCAAAGCTGAAGGGAAAGGGCAACCACTTTGTTAACGGCCACCCGTGACTTCAGGTCCACTGACGATAAAGTAGAGCAGCCATTTGGGCCATTTGGGCATGGGAAAAGCCATGAGAGCTCTTGAAAATGTCACTCTTGTGATGGAGTCTGAGAGCTGGTCCTGATGTAGACACAGCCTTCTGTGGGTTCCCACCAACACACGGAGAGTATGACTGCGTTACTTTTACAGGGGCTGGCAGAAAAAAAGATGCCATCCCCTAAAAACCAAAACAGTTCCCAACCCGGCCCAGTGAAGGGTTACACAATTCACCTCAGTGCCCTGTGTCCCCCTCCAGAGGTGAGCAGGCTGCTGCTAGTTCGCCAGCCCTACGTACACAGCCAACTCCCATGCTGCTTCCAAGCTACCAGGCCTGCTCACTCTCAGCCTCTGTCTCTGCTGTGCCAGGCCTCTGACTTCAGGACAGCACTTCCTTTTCAGAGCCCTAGATTGCTGAACTAAGTAACTTGGCTCATTAGTCTTAGCCCTGCCCTTACCCCAAGCCTATTCAGTCTGTATCCCCAGGCTCCTTTCCCAGCTTGCTCACAGGAGGGATCTTTAGTTGCTTCCAGGAAAGCCCGGCCAGCAAAGTTACTACTCTCCCTCGCAGCAATGATGCTAGATTTTACAACCATAGGAGGTGATGGGCAAAGGGACACAGCATCACGTAATCCTGGCCCAGTGCAGAGGGCAGACTCTGGAGAAGGGGTGGATTGGAGAGAGATCCTGCCTCATACTCTCTTAGCAGCAGCAGTTTCTGTCCCATGGCTCCTCACTCCAGATGCTGTGACAAGGCACAGTGCCACATGACCCCATGTGCTCATGATGGAGGGACAACCAGGGCAAAGTTTGCATGACTTTTGTGTGCAAACGTGCAATGTGGCACATGGAGATGCCTCCATCTGCCACGTCATGACACTCAGACTGAGGAGCCAGGCTTAGACCTGTGGAACAGGAGATCCCACTGCTAGGTGAGTTCACAGGAGACTCACTTTCCAACCTGCGTTAAAAAGCACCACACATACAATTTAAAGGCTGTCAGGCAGGGTTGCCCCTTTAGCTTTATCTCTGCTTGCTGGCTCTCTCTATTATGAGCAGAAGAGGCTTGTGTCCCCATCCCCATTCCTGAGTAGCCTTTGCTGTGATATGTAGGAAGTACTCTGTCTTGCTCCCACCTCAATGTGAAGACATTCTCATATGAATGGAAAGGAGCAGAAGAGCCCAACAGCTCAGGGTTGCTTCCCTATACTGTGACCAACTGAAACAGAATGACACCTCTGATTCCCTCCCTGCAGCACCCAGGCTAGGATGAGGAACAGATGAGGAATGAAGAGCCCCTGCCTTCCCAAGCTAGGAAGGGGGAGAAAGGACCCCAGTGCTGCTCCCTCCCGAAACCTGGGAGAGCAGAAAAAACCCCAAAGAGCACAGGTGAGTCTAGAGAAGTTGAAGTAACAGGGATGTTGTAATGATTGAGCCCTTAAAATGTACCCTTATAATAAATTTAAATACAAGAGTATGTAAAAGTTCCTAAAATGTGGTAATAACCATGAAAAATAAAGTTGTTTACAATGTTAAATTTTATAACAAATGCAAGAGAACCAGATAAAGAAGCTAGATTAGTCTAAAGCACAAAGGGCATGTTGCTATAATCCAAGGACGATTAAAATGATGCTTGGTAAAAACAGAATAGAACCAGAAATTAATAGAACAAAAAAGTATGACATATTAGGCCTAATTGGTGGAGAAAATAATGAAGTAGATGAACTATGCAGTCCTTTTTGGGTTTAATAAAGACAAACTGAAAAAACTAATCAGATAAGTTCAGCTCAGCTCTCTCTCACCTTCTGTCCAACCTTGCATCTGGACTCACCTCATCTCCCCCAAGCTCATCTCCCAAACAACCCGCACTGGCTCCTCTGAAAGACCTTCTTTCTAAGGAAGGCCATCTGGCCTTGTTCATTTAAGGAACTTCGTTTTCACCTCTGAGTGCTGAAAGTCATCATGTTACAATATCCTCAGCCTACCAGTAGGGTATCTAATTACCAGCACTGAAAAAGAACATGCGTTTTGTATTTTATACTGTTCCTATGCTGTGTTGTTTTCTGCCCCACTATTTTTCCTCCTATCTTATCTCACTCAGTTATATTGTAATAAGCCAAACCTGCCTTATCTCAGGAGAAAGTATCCAACCAGAGAACAGTCTGGACCATATTGCATCCAGGGTCCAAGCAGCACATGTCATGGAAGACATGTTAGCCAAAGCATTCACTCCTAACCATCCAACAGTCCAATGATCCATAAATATCAACAGTGCATTTTAACCACTTTTCCCCTCCTGTCTCTCTTCCACCTCGTGCCTGTCTGTTAAAGAACAGGACAAGTAAATGTTCTCTATACATCAGGACTGAAAGTAATTAACCCTCTTCATCAAAGCAAAGGAATTATGAAAAATCAGAGACTGATATTTTAAATGCCTCCAAAAGGAGAAAGACTTGAAAAGTTTTGACTGTTTGTTTTGCACAATCACTCAACCATTTTCAGTAAAAAGGCCTGTTTTAATTTCTGATTCTTTCTTGTGTTTAATAAACTTTTACTCCGAATGAAAGTTTCTGGCTGTTTGCCAAATAATCAAGTAAAACCAAGATTTTGAGATAAGCCATTTAATGTTGGACAGTGAAATAATTTATAAACATCTTTGTATTTTCAGGGCTTTGAGATGAATATCCTTTGCATCAATATCAACATCCACAGAAACAGAACTGATTTGAGGTTTGGAACAGAATTGCTGGGCAGGTGATGGTCAGATTTGAGGGCTGGGGATTGGCATGAAAGTTCCAGAAGCAGGAGTCAAAGATGACCTTTACCCCCATAAATTTGGGAATAGGCAACAATTGTTTCTCTCACACACAATTGTTTCTCTGGGAATAAGAAGCGGGAGTTTCAAAATCAAGACAAATCAGACAACAATTTAATGTTTAAAAAACATTATTGGGGACTGAATTTTTGATCCTTTGAGGTTGGCAATACTGAAGCTAGGATTTGAATGGTTCTCTACGGCCCAGTTCACCCTTTGACATATTCCATCTATGGAAATAACCAAAGTGCCTCTCTGGGAATCATAGAATCTTAGGGCTGGAAGAGACCTCAAGAAGTCATCTAGTCCAACCCCCTTGCTAAAAAGCAGGACCACTCCCACTAAATCACCCCAGCCAGGGTTTTGTCTAACCGGGCCTTAAAAATCTCCAAAGATGGAGATTCTACCACCTCCCTAGGTAACCCATTCCAATGCTTCACCACCCTCCTTGTGAGAAATTTTTTCTTAATATCCAACCTTGACCTCCCCATCTGTAATTTGAAACGATTGCTCCTTGTTCTGTCCTCTGTTATCCTCGAGAACAGCCTAGCTCCCTCTTCTTTGGAGCACCCCTTCACGTAGGTGAAGGTTGCTATCAAATCTCCCCATAGTCTTCTCTTCTGTACACTAAATAAGCCTAGTTCCTGAATCTGAAATAGAAGCCTGCTGGGGCCTAATTTTAAAGCCCAACCTGGACCTAACAATGCCACATCACTAAGAACCCGACACTTCCCCCCACTGCAGCCGTGGAGGAGGTACCACCTCATCTTGGGAGCTCCAGGTATGGGCTTCCCACTCTCCACGCCCACTGATCTGCGCCCGGCTGCCTCCCACCTGTAGGGTTGTTGTGATGGTAGCTCCTTGCTGTGCATGCTGTAGAGTAAGAGGTGCTGCATGTCACTGGCACACTCCTCAGTGCGCACACAAAGAGTGGCAGCTATCAAGAACTGGTCATGCAGGTGCCTATGTGCCGACACATGGGCAGGAGAAGGTAAATGAAGACAACCCAACCAGAGCCCGAGAGTCAGATTGTTTTCATACCCAACCCAATACCCATACTTGTTTGGTTTCAAGGCTGTAGTCTAATATTAAAAAGATCAGTAGGTAAAGTTCTAAACAAACTTCAAAACAACTACCATTAAAAATGAGCTTCACAGAAAAGTGTGTTTCCTTCTTTTGTTTATGTATGGACTTCTGTCTCAAAATTATAATGGTTTCAGACCCAGGACAAGGCTATTCTGTCTGGGAATAGAGAAATTCAAGCTTGGCTATATTTAATTCAGCATTAGAAACTGGTGATTTTTCTACTGAAATAGGGAGAGGGTCCAAACTCTAACAAGATCCAGCAGTAGGTTCTAATTCTAGAATATACCAAAATGTCAGGCTTCAAAGCCTTATCTTTACGAACAGAGTCAATTTAAGTCACACTTAGTAGTTTTAACTTTATTAATTTTAATTTCAATAATGTACAATTGGAATTGTAGTTAAGGCAACTCCCTTTCCAGGCAGAAGTCTGCTCCCAATACCATTGTAAAACTCAGCCAGTCCTAAAGGTTTTTTGGTAAAATGTGTTGTATATGTATTCCATGAAATTGTGAGAGATTTTACTGGCTGTTAAGTGGGATAACCTACAAAACCATTAATTGTTTCGCCATTTGATGCAAACCTCAAACTCTTGATGAAGAACTGTTCAAACCACATCATCATTAATTTCATGTTTTATTTGTAATACAGTTGTGCCTAGAAACCCTACTCAAGGATCCCCCACTGTGTTAGACATCATAGTTATGAAGATGGGCCACACAATCACATTATTAATTCTGTGACATTCCACATACACAAAATGGAACTAAAGTATTACATAAACAAATTAGGAAACATTAAAAAATACTGGTCCAGTATAGGAAGTTGTACTCTTCCTTTTAAGAGCAAGTTTATTGACTTCCCTTAAGATAAAGGCAAATTTAATGAATATATCCTTCACTTAATGAAGGCAACAGGAGATTTTTGTGATACCAGGGATCAAAGAACTTTTTATATTGCTGAAATCACTTCTTACCTTGTGTTACTCTTTAGAATTAATCCCTTTCAGAACTCTGAAAAGTATCTTTAAAAAAAATGTATGCTGGCTCACCCCACTTTATTTGTTTAGATACATTACTCATTTTAGATCAATAATCATAACAGCTACATTAAAATCTTTTCTGTTGGAAGCAGAACGCCAGATACATTACCTTTAAAAAAAGAACCAAAACAGTAACATGGTAGCTGCTACAAGCACCAACCCAAATGCCATTATACATGTAGTGAGAGACTTCCTGTATCAAATACTTAAAAACTAAATAAACGAGACTAAGAGATAGGGCTGGATATATGGTATTTCGTATTCTCAAGATTAAAGCTAACTTCCACCAGAAAAGCCAGCAGAATTCCTGAGATAATTTATTTTACAGATTAAGAAATAATCCTCATAGCACATGCATGGATACATCTGGCCTCGTCTGATGAAACTGAAAAATTTACCATTGTAATGTATCGTATTAAGACTGTTGCTATGATTTGAAAAAAATGAAACTATTACTTTTTTGAATATATATAGTACTTGCTTTGCTTCCCATCAAGGGAAGAATGTGAGGCTAAGCTCTATTTCAAACTGTGGTATCTTAAATCCATTCATGTTTGAGCATTTTGCCTTCTTGAAAAAAAATCACATTTTTAGAAAGCATGGACATGAAAAGTGGTCGTTGTGACTGCAGCTTAATCTGTAAACCTTAATGTTGAACTCTTCTCTACAAGATGGTGCACAACACAAGTAGATCTTCCTCCATAACTCAACCACCACCCTCTTTGAGGAAGGATTTGAAGCCTCACTTTGGTTTAAGGCCACCAAAGGCAGATGGAGCTTGGTGATCCATACCAAGTTTTACTCCTGAGGTCGGGGAGTTCAGGATATAGAAATCCTGGATCCTTATCAATGAAAGAGCTCACTCAGATTCATTGCCATCAGCTTCCCCAATCCAGTCACACATTCTCTTCCTTGCCCGACTAAGCAGTGGAACAGATGATGTGGAGCAGAAATTAGGGCTAAGATTGAATTTAGCTTCCCGCATAAAAGCCAGTCCATTCTTATGGAAATTAAATGGAAAGGAAAATTTTGAAATTACACAGAAGAATGTGAGGCAGCTGCTATAGATCATAAAGGAACAGTTAAAGGGCGGCAAGTTGTTCTGGCTTAACCCGTCACTTCCTAGGGGTTCCTCTATATTGGGTTTAAGTGGGAAAGGTTCAGGCTCCATAAAAAAAATATAATCTCATAAAATCTTGTAGATTTTCCATCTACTAGAATGATGTGGAACACATTATATAAAACAAGAATATGGGTGTCTTAATACCCACTAACCACGGATGAATGGCAAAACAAGAGAAAAGTCAAATCAATTATGTTAAAAATAAAGACACGCTGGGTCCTAAGAAAATGTCTTTAATTTTCATTTTATGGAAATACATCTTTTGTTTTTATTTCCATGATACAAAAATGTTAAATATCAAACTTTCTGAAATCTACCAAAGCAGATTTTTTTTAAACAAATAATGGGCTGGTGCAGTTTGCAGGTTTGTCACAGGTTCCAAAAACATTTTTACAAAAAAACAAAAACAAAACAAAAAACAACAAAAAAAACCCCCAAAGCCCCACAACCCACCATGGAAACCAGATCAAGATTTAAGAGTGAAAAGAGAAAAGAAAACCCATTTCGCCAACATGAAACTCTTTTTCTTTTGCTTTCTTATTTTTTTTTTTTTTTTAAAAAGAAAAGTATACATTACATTTTCCCAAGAGGACAAAGGGACAGTGTCTGTGTAGGATTAGTTTCCAGACTGGTAGTGGCTAAAGTCTTCCTATTAGGGAAAAGGACAACACTATAAGGTCTTCAGGATAACTGGTAGAAAGCGGTAACCGATACTGAGAGGTTTATCTGCTCAGGATTTCTGATAGAGTACTAATATTGCCTGAATATCTGAAGATGAGAACGTTTGTGTGACAATCCCTCTCAGGCACAGGAAACAGCCTAAAATAACTCAGAAGAGTGCTTTTTTTTTTTTAAACATTTCATAGCCTACATGCTATAGTAAGTGACCAAAACACAGTTACTGTTGCATTTTAAATCTAACATTGTTTATGATGGCAAAGATTTCACATGATCAACAAACAGAATTGTAAACTAGTAAATACACATGAGTAAAATTGACAATGATCGTTCAATACAGTTTAAAAAAATTAAACTGATTTTCAGGAGACAAACTTCTTTTTTAACACCACTTTTTATTTAAATAAAGTATGGCTTCCAAGTGGCGTACTCTTGCAATTGCTTTGAATCAGCTTCACTTTTGATTAATATAGATATTGGCTACCATGTGTCAGGAACTTCAAAGAGTTCTGTGGAACCAGCTGTGATGCTTCCTAAGAGAAAAGAAAGATGTTTACCAATATTAAAAAGTACTATCTCAAAATAAAGTGGACTAAGCCACCTTAAAACAGAACCAATTGTAGCATACTTACAATTCAGGGCAAACGTATAATGCTATATGGGAAAATCTTAACATTCCAATGAATAAAAACTTCAGTAGTATTGTATTACCCCCAAGGATCTGTACCGGGACCCATGCTGTTCAACATTCATAAATATCTGGAAAAGGGGTAAACAATGAGGTGGCAAAGTTCGCAGGTGATATTAAACTACGCAAGATAGTTAAGTCCAGAGCTGACTGTAAAGAGTAATAAAGGGATCCAACAAAAGTGGGTAATTGGGCAACACAATGGCACATTAAATTCAATACAGATGAGAGCAAAGTAATACACATTGGAAAATATAATCCCAACTATAGAGACAAAATGATGGTCTTTAAATTAGCTTTACCACTCAAGAAAGATCTTGGAATCATCATGGATAGTTTCCTGAAAACATTCGCTTAATATGCAGTAGCAGTCCACAAACTATCAGAACGTTATGAACCATTAGGAAAAGGGATAGAAAGGTAAGACAGAAAGTATCAGAATGCCACTTTACGAATACAAAATACACCCATCAAGGGCATACCCAGACTTGATTTTCTAGCCAAGCCTGTGAGTCACTCAAGTAGCTCCAGGCCACTTCCTGTTACTGATTACATGACTGGAAGCAGGAAGTTTGGAAAGCTGCAGAATCCAGTTGCTAGGTAGCTTTACTTGCTACCTTGCAGCCAGAGAGTTGGCCAGCTTTCAGTCCATTGCTTCCTGAACATCTGGCTTCTAGTCACATGGCCAGAAGGAGGCGGTCCAGGCAAGCAGCCAAAAGATGCTGCAATTGAGTGAGTCTGCTTGCAAAGAGACGGGGCTGGTGCCCAGCCAGGCCCACCCGTACCTACTCCCCTGACGCCCACACCTTGAATGCTGCATGCAGTTTTGGTCTCCCTATCTTAAAAGAAGATCAATCAGAACTGGAAAAAGTATAGAAAAGGACAAAAACATTATTAGGGACATGGAATAGCTTCCATACACAGGGATATTAAAAAGACAGACTATTCTTAGAGATGACTAAGGGAGGGAATATGATAGAGGACAATAAAATCATGAATGAGGTGGAGAACGAATACAGAAGCATTATTTATTCCGGTCTGTAACACGAACCAGGCATCACCCAATGAAATTAAGAGGCAGCAGGTTTATAACAAATATAAAGAAGTATTTTTTCATACAACAGCATCAGCCTGTTGAACTTGTTGCCAGGGGATGTTGTGAAGACCAAAAATACAATTGGGTTCAAAAAAGAATTGGATAAGTAATGGAGGATAGGTCCATCAATGGCTCTTAGATGGTCGGGCACAACCCCATCCTTCTGGTATCCCTAAGCCACTGAATGTCAAAAGCTGAAATGATCAACTGAGGATAGGAATCACTTGAAATTGCCATGTTTTGTTCAATTCCTCTGAAACATCTGACACTGTCCATTACCAGTGGTGCATATGTGGCTGTTGCGATATTTTCTGAAGACAGAAGTATGGCCTGCATAAGTTGCACAACCAACAGAAACACCCAACTCACTGCTTCCCATGAACAGAACTTTGTCCAAAGATGTCATTTCCACTGCATTTCAACAGATTCACCATCTGCCCAGACATCTCAATGAGAAATAACTATGTTCTTTGGAGGCATTGAAATATTAGTACTGAGCACATTTCCTGCAGACACTGTGCTGCTTAGGAAGATTAGAAGTACCGGATAGACAGAAGCAAACTAATTGCATAATCAAAATATGCTGCTATTTTATCCAGCTTTGTTTTTCTACAGCTAGTGATGTGTATGGCAACTATCATGCAGCACTGCTCAGTGCTGGGAAGAAACCACCATGCTCTACTTGTAGTAAGTAAAGTTTCAGAGGGGTAGCTGTGTTAGTCTAGTCCAGCAAAACAAACAAGGAGTCCGGTGGCACTTTTAAAGACTAACAAATTTATTTATCACATGAGCTTTCATGGGAGAAAATCCCACTTCGCAGATGCTTGATGATGGGGAATTTACAGAATGGGAGCAAAATAAATGCAGGGAAATATAAGTCAGAAGATCTGGTCAGACTATAACAGCAAATCAATTGTTAGGATTCAAATAGTGAAGAACAGCAATTAGCTAATCTTTTACTGCAACAGCAAATCAAAGCGGTTGTTAAGATTCAGTGGAATACAGCAATTAGCAGGGAGGTGCGGGGAGGGGAGGAGACCAGGTAAGCAAAATTACCTGTTGTAATGGGAAGCTGTAACAGGAAAAAAACCCATAATCTTTATTCAGTCCTGAGTTCACAGAATCAAATTTGCACCCGAATTCCAATTCTGCAGTTTGTTATCCATTTTTTTGAGCACAGTTATTAACACATCAATGGAGTGAACAGGGAGACTGAAATGTTCCCCTACAAGTTTCTGAATATTGTGATTTCTTATGTCAGATTTGTGTCCATTTATTCTTTTGTGCAAAGACTGTCCTGTTTGTCCAATGTATAAGGCGGAGGAGGGTGGGGAGGCATTTCTGGCACATGATGGCATAAATCACATAAGTGGATGATGGACAACAGAGTCTTGTGGCACTTTTAAAGACTAACAGATTTGGCTTGATTAGGTCCTATGATAGTGTCTTTTGTGCAGATATGTAAGCAAAGTTGAAACATGGTTTGTTGCAGGAGTATGTGTCTGCTTTAATGTTTCTGTTGTTAGGTCTGTAGTTGCTGGTGAGTATCTGTTTAAGGTTGGGGGCTGTCTGTAAGTGAGGAGAGGTCTGCCAGAGTGAGGGATTTCCTTGTAGAATAGGGTGTAGGTCCTTGCTAATGTGCTGTAAGGGTTTGACTTGGGGGTTGTAGGTGACGACCAGTGGCGTACTGTTGTTTTCTTTCTTGGATTTCTCCTGTAGAAGCTGACTTCTGGGTATCCGTCAATCTGTTTCTTCACTACTCCAGGTGGGTATTGTGGTTTTAAGAATGCTTGATAGAGATCCTGAAGGTGTCTGTCTCTGTCTGAGGAATCAGAGCAAATGCAGTTATATCTTAGTACGTGGCTGTAGACAATGAATTGAATGGTGTGTCTTGGGTGGAAGGTCGAGGGATGAAGGTATTTATACCTGTCTGTAGGTTTATGGTATAGGGTGGTTTTTATGTGTCCTTCCCTAAGTTGTACAGTCGTGTCCAGAAAGTGGATCTCCTCTGTGGAGTGTTTCAAGCTAAGGTTGATTGTGGAATGGAAATTGTTGAAATCTCTGTGGAAATCTTCAAGGGCATCCTTTCCGTGAGTCCAGATTATGAAGATATCATCAATGTAGAGTAAGTAGAGGAGTGGTACTTGCGGATGAGACTGGAGGAAAGTGTTTTCTAAGTTTGTCATAAAAACATTGGCATATTGTTGGACCATGCGGGTACCCACATCAGTGCCGTTGACTTAAAGATATAAATTATCTTCCAATCTGAAATGGTTGTGGGTGAGTACAAAGTCACAAAGTTCAATCACAAGTTGTGCTGTGACATCATCTGGGATAGTTCTCTCAATAGCTTGTAATTAGTCTTTGTGTGGGGTGTTGGTGTATAGAGTGTCTATGTCCATGGTGGTCAGGATGGTGTTTTCTGGAAGGTCACTAATAGATTGAAACTTTCTCAGGAAGTCCATTGTGTCTTGAAGATCCCCACCCATCTCCTTGCTAATTGCTGTACTCCACAGTTTGAATCCTAACAATTGATTTGCTGTTTAGTGTGACCAGATCTTATAACTTACACTTCCCAGCATTTATTTTGCTCCCATTCTGTAAGTTCCTCATCTTCAAGTGTCTGACGAAGTGGGATTTTCTACCACGGAAGCTCATGCAATAAATAAATTTGTTAGTCTTTAAAAGTGCCACCAGACTCCTTATTTGTTTTTCTGTTAAGTAAGTGGATTTGATTTCCAAGCTAAGATGACAGCCCAGAGATCCTATGGAATGTCAACACCGAGTTTTTCATTTGAATTAGAATGCAAATGAGATTTTACATAGGAATTCTGGAACTCAGTGTACCAGGAACACTATTACTTTCCAGATAAGAATCATTAGAGGATGAACTAAAGTGACATTTGAGCTAACGTACTGATGTAAGAATGAAAAATGTATCACCTTCAAATCAGGAAGTTCTCAATATGACCAGGAATTCAACAGAATTAAGCATCTGGATTATTATTTATTATTTACAATAGGAATTAGATATGAAGCAGATCCCCTACCTCAGAAGCTCTCAGGACACTGCAGGCAGATAAATATAATGTTACGGTATCCCTTTCTTAAACACAAATATAAAATTCACAGATTCATAAATTCCAAGGTCAGGAGGGATCATTGTGATAATTTAGTTTAATCTCCGGTTTAATAGGACATAGAAACCCCCCATCCCCTCCCAATTTTTCCAAGAGCATATCTTTTAGAAAAGCATCCAGTCTTGATTTAAAAATTGTCAGTGATGGAGAATCCAATGCAATCCTTGGTAAATTGATTTGATGTTGAATTAGCCTCATTTAAAATGTACATCTTATTTTCGGGCTGAATTTGTCTAGCTTCAATTGTGTTACACCTGTCTTTATTATATGAAAAACTTATTAACAAATATTTGTTGCCATATACCTATTTGGGGACTAATCAGATAACTCCTTACCCCTTTCTTCGCTACGACAGGCAGACTGACTTTCTTGAGTCTATTACTATAAAGTAAAAGATGGTTACTAACCTTTTCTGTAACTGTCGTTCTTCGAGATGTGTTGCTCACGTCCACTCCAATTAGGTGTGCGCGCGCATCGTGCACGGCCGCCGGAAGAATTTCCCTAGCATCCCGGAGGGTTGGCTACAGAGCCCCCTGGAGTCGCGCCTCCATGGCGCTCTTTATAAGGGCTCGCCGACTCTCCCCTCACCAGTTCCTTCTTGCCAAGGATCCGACAGAGGGGCAGGTGGGCGGGTTTGGAGTGGACGTGAGCAACACATCTCGAAGAACGACAGTTAGAGAAAAGGTTAGTAACCGTCTTTTCTCCTTCGAGTGATTGCTCACGTCGACTCCAATTAGGTGATTCCCAAGCACTTACCGGAGGAGGGGTCGGAGGTCAATTTCTTACGGACTTCAGCACTGCCCTGCCGACCGCTGCGTCCTCTGCTGCTTGTTGGGTGATCGCGTAATGGGCTGCGAACGTGTGGATTGAGGACCAGGTTGCTGCTCTGCAGATTTCCTGGATCGGTACGCAGGCCGCAAAGGCTGTCGACATGGCCTGGGCTCTTGTCGAATGGGCCGTGATCTTTGGGGCTGGTTTGTTTGCTAGCCCATAGCATGTCTTTATGCATGATGTAATCCAGGACGAGATTGTCTGTGCAGAGACCGGGCACCCCTTCATCCTGTCGGCTATGGCCACGAACAGTTGTGGGGACTTTCTGAAGGCTTTCGTTCTTTTGACATAGAAGGCGAGGGCCCTCCTTACATCGAGTGAGTGAAGGGTCTGCTCCCGGTCTGAGGTGTGAGGTCTTGGGTAGAACACCGGCAGGAAGATGTCCTGGCTTGTATGGAAGGCAGAGACCACCTTGGGTAGGAAGGCTGGGTGTGGTCGTAGCCGGACTTTGTCCTTGAAAAACACCGTATACGGTGGCTCAGATGTGAGGGCTCTTAGCTCAGAGACTCTCCTGGCGGATGTGATTGCCACTAGGAATGTGACCTTCCACGAGAGGTAGAGTTCGGAGCATGTCGCTAGGGGTTCGAAGGGGGCTTTAGTGAGCGCCCGAAGTACTAGGTTCAAGTCCCATTGTTGAACTGGTTCTACGATCTGGGGAAACCTTTTAGCTATCCCCCTTAAGGAAACGGCCCACTATAGCGTTTGAGAAGACCGACCTGCCTTCTATCGGTGGGTGTAGGGAAGAGATGGCTGCTAAGTGGACCTTTAGTGAGGATGTGGATAGACCTTCATGCTTAAGATGGAGAAGGTAATCGAGTATAGCTGGGAGGCTGGCCTCTTTAGGAGACAGTGACCGCCCCTCGCACCAGATGGTAAAGCGTTTCCATTTTGACAGGTAAGTTGCCCTTGTAGAGGGCTTCCTGCTTTCCAGCAGGATTTCCCTCACTAGGCTCAAGCATTGCATTTCTTTCTGGCTCAGCCATGGAGCTTCCATGCCATTAGGTGGAGTGACTGAAGGTCTGGGTGGCGTATTACGCCCCTCTGTTGGGTAAGTAAGTCTGGAAACAGTGGGAGATTGATGGGTGCTGTTATCAGGAGGTCCAGGAGGGTGGGGAACCAGTGTTGGCGTGGCCAAGCTGGGGCGATCATTACAAGTGATGACTTGTCCTTCTTTATTTTTGACAGAACCAAGTGGATCAGCGGAAACGGTGGAAACACGTAGAGGAGTTCGCCGTTCCATGTAATTTGGAAGGCATCCGCCACCGAGCCCTTGCTCAAGCCACGGAAGGAGCAGAATTTCCTGCACTTGGCGTTGTCCCTTGTGGCAAAGAGGTCTAGACGGGGAGTCCCCCAGGTCTGGAAGATGGATTGGACCACATCCTGGAGTAGCGACCATTCGTGCGCCCGAATAGCCCGGCTCAAGGAGTCCGCCAGGGTGTTCTGGGCTCCTGGAAGATAGGAAGCTTCCAGGTGGATCCCTCGGGGAATGCAGAATCGCCAGAGGGCTAGGGCTTCTCTGCATAGGGGGGAGGAGCGGGCTCCCCCTTGTCTGTTTATGTAGAAGACCGTCGCTATATTTTCTGATTTCACCGCCACACACTGGCCCTTTAGGTAGTGTTCGAAGGCCTGACATGCTAGGAACACTGCTCGCAGCTCTCTTACGTTGATGTGACTGGACAGGTCCTGTTGGGTCCACAGGCCCTGAGTTTTCAGGCGGCCTAGGTGGGCTCCCCATCCCAAGTCTGACGCAACCAGAGTTAGTGTTGGTTGCAGTTTCTGAAAGGGTACCCCCGTATATACCACGTCCTTGACTGTCCACCACTGTAAGGACGTCAGAATGTGAGGTGGAATGGTTACCACCTTGTCCAGCAGGTCCCTGGATGGTTGATACACTGAGGCTAGCCAAAGTTGCATGGGTCTTAGGTGTAGCCTGGCGTGGGGAACAACCTGGGTGCACGCCGCAAAATGGCCCAACAGTCTTAGGCATGTCCGGGCTGTGGTCATAGGGTGGTGAGACAAATCCCCTATTAGGGTACTGATGCTTTGGAAGCGTGCCTGCGGGAGGGACACTGTGGAGGTGGTAGAATCCACGATTGCTCCAATAAACTCTATTTTTTGAGTTGGTACCAGAGTGGACTTCTTTAAGTTCGTTAACAGACCGAGGTTGTCGAAAGTGTGTTTTATAAGGTCTATGTGTTCCTCCACCTGCGTGCTGGAATTCCCTTTCACCAGCCAATCGTCCAGATATGGGAACACATGCACTCTCCGCTTCCTGAGGAAGGCCGCCACCACCGCCATACATTTTGTGAAGACTCTGGGTGCCATGGACAGCCCGAAGGGGAGTGCTGTAAACTGGAAATGTTCGTTTCCTACTACAAATCTCAGGAATTTTCTGTGCCTCGGGATGATCGATACGTGGAAGTACGCATCCCTGAGGTCGAGGGTGGCGTACCAGTCCCCTGGATCCAGTGACGAGGTGATTGAGGTTGGGGAGATCATGCGAAATTTGATCTTTTTTATGAACCTGTTCAGGCATCTGAGGTCCAGGATTGGCCTGAGGCCTCCTTTTGCCTTCGGGATCAGAAAGTACTTTGAATAGAAACCCTTCCCCCTCAGTTCTGCTGGAACTTCTTCGACTGCTCCTAGGTCTAGGAGCTGTTGGACCTCCTTGCGGAGGAGATGTTCGTGAGAGGGGTCCCTGAAGAGGGACGGGGATTTGGGAGGGCGGGGGTAGGGGGTAGAGTGGAATTGGATAGAATATCCCGCCTCTACCGTGCGCCGGACCCATTTGTCCGTTGTAATATAGGCCCAAGCCTGGCAGAAATGGGATAAGCGGTTTTGGAATAGTGGGGTTGGATCCTTGTGTGCTGGTTCTCCAACCTCGGGCGGCCCTTCAAAAGCCCTGTTTTGGGCCCTGAGACTTGCCCGGGGGGCCATCATTCTTCCCCGAAGGGGGGTACGACCTCTTCCTGTTGTGACCACCATTGTTGTTCCTGCCCCTCCTACGGCTCGAGTCCTGTCTTTGGTGTTGTTGGTAGGGGTGCGGTGGTGGCTGGGGCTTAAAGTGGCGCCTTTGCGTAGAAGGGGTATGCATCCCCAAGGATTTTAGAGTTGCTCTCGAATCTTTGAGGCTATGGAGTTTCGAGTCTGTTTGCTCGGAAAAGAGCGATTGGCCTTCGAAGGAGAGGTCCTGCACAGTCTGCTGGACCTCATATGGAAGCCCCGATGCTTGCAGCCATGAGCTACGGCGCATGGAGATCCCCAAGGCCATCACTCGGGCAGCCACATCCGCTGCATCAAAGGCTGACTGGAGGGAGGCTTTAGCCACCTCTTTACCCTCATTTGTTAGCGCTGCGAATTCCTTTTTTGAGTCCGGCGGTAGTGCGTTTGCGTATTTTTCCATCGAGGTCCAAGAGTTAAAGGTGTACCTGCTCAGGATGGCCTGCTGGTTTGCCACCCTTAGTTGTAGGCCCCCCGTGGAGTACTCCTTTCGGCCACATATGTCCAGCCTCTTAGCATCCTTGGCCTTCGGCGATGATGCCTGGGCCCCCTGCCTTTCCTTGTCATTGGCAGCCGCAACGACTAGGGACCCGGGAGTAGGGTGGGTGTATAGATACTCATACCCCCTAGGCGGTACAAAGTATTTCCGCTCTACCCTCTTTGGGGTGGGCGATGTAGAAGTGGGGGTCTGCCAGATGGACTTCATAGTCCTATCTATAGTTTTTATCAATGGCAGAGCCACCCTCGAGGGGCCCGAGGAGGTCAGAATGTCTGTCATTGGGTCCTGAGTATCTTCGACAACCTCCTGAGCCTGGATGCCCAGGTTGAGGGCTACCCTCCTGAGGAGGTCTTGGTGTGCTCTACCGTCCTCCGATGGGGGGGCTGGGGTTGAGCCGGCCACCGCCTCGTCCGGTGATGAAGATGAGGATCCTTTGATGAGAGAGGGTTCCTCCTCATCAAGGATGTCCCGCGGCGTCGAGGCGTTGGCTGCGGTGCCGGTGTCCTCAGGAGGGGGCTCGGCACCGGCCCCCTGTGGTGCTGTGCTGCGTGGTGGGTGCCGATCCCCCTCCGGTGCCGTGTCCGGACGGGAGACTGTTTCAGACCGACTGCGTGGTCTGGAGAAGGTCGGTGCCGTGGAGAGGGAGCGGGATGAGTGAGCCCCTCTAGACTGGTGATAGGCCCATGGTGTCCAGAAGGGCCAATTGTTGGGGTTCTGCTATGCCGGACCCCACGGTGCCGGGAACACCTCTCTGCGGTGCCGTGATGACGAGCGCGAATGACTTCGTCCGGAAGCGATCGAGCCCGCCTCTGACTCCGATGGTGACTCGCTCCTCGGGGACCATGGTGGTGCCGTGGATCTCGGCGTCGGGGAGCGGTGCCGGGGGGAGTGATGGGCCAGCATCGGCGTGGGTTTGCCTCTTGACTGACGAGGCTTACCCGGTGCCGGAGTGGCGGTCGCGGAGTCGGAATCACTGCGGTGCGGTACCGTGCTCTCTATGAGCTCCCTGGCAGCCTTGAATGTCTCAGGTGTGGATGGAGAGCTCGTAATCTCCACGTCCTCCACTAACTCCCGTCCAGGGGAGATCTCCGGTGCCGGACTCAACCGCCTCGTGTCCCGGGGTGGAGTCGACGGCCTGGGCGTCCTCGGGGTGGCAACTACGTGGCCCAACATGGGTAACACCGTGTCCTTACGCCTCGCACCATCCTTGGGAGGCGGCGACCGGCCTCTGTCCGCACGGTGCCTCTTCCGCGGTACCGGTGAGGTTGACCGGTGCCGGGAGCCCGGTTTCGGAACCAATGTTACTCGGTGCCTATCTCCCTTGTCCTTGCCCTGACCCGAGGGTCCCGGTGCCGGGGAGCTCTTTGACGGCGTCGAGACCGCGGTAGGCGTCGGGGCGCTGGGGGAGGGTCTAAGTGCCGCCTCCATGAGGAGTACTTTCTGGGATCGATCCTTTTGCGTTCTGGGCCGGAACAACTTACAGATTTTGCACTTCTCCCCCAAGTGCTTTTCTCCCAGACACTTCAGGTACGTGGAGTGCGGATCGCTCCTGGGCATGGGTTTGTTGCACTCCACACACTGTTTGAAGCCTGGGGCTTGAGGCATGCCCCGGCCCTGGGGCTTAGCAACTACTGACTAAGTAAAATAATAATAAAACTAAAACAAGGAAAAATAAAACTAACTAACTTTAGAATAAAATTTAAACAAGAGAGGAATAGTAGGGCGGATCTCTACGACGAGAGAGCCAAGATCCGACTAGCTGTCACTGTGGTAAGAAGGAACTGGAGAGGGGAGGGTCGGCGAGCCCTTATAAAGAGCGCCATGGAGGCGCGACTCCAGGGCGCTCTGTAGCCGACCCTCCGGGATGCTAGGGAAATTCTTCCGGCGGCCGTGCACGATGAGCGCACTCACCTAATTGGAGTCGACGTGAGCAATCACTCGAAGGAGAAGTTTTCTTTTCTAATCTTTACTCACTCTCCTGGCTCTTCTTTGAACACCCTCCAGTTTATCAAAATCCTTCTTGAGTTCTGGACAATGGGTTTGGACATAATATTCCAGCAGTGGCAGCACCAATGCCAAATACAGTGGGGGGGGGAAATCACTTTACTCTAATTAGACATTCCTGTTTATGCATCATAAGATCATATTATTGTTTTTGAACTCTGTGCAATACTGTAGCTATATTCAGCTGATTAGCCACTATGACCCCTAAATCCTCTTCAGAGTCACTGTTTCCCAGGATAGAATTCCCCTAATCCTTAAGTAAAGCCAACATGCTTTGCTTCCAGATCCACACATTTACATTTAACCATATTAATATGCATAATATTTGCTTATGCTCAGTTTGCCAGGTGATTCAGACCACTTTGTACCAAAGACCCACCCTCTTCGTTAATTTACCACTCCCCCAATTTTATGTCACCTGCAAACTTTAACTAATGACTTTGTTTTCTTCAAGATCACGGATAAAATTGTTAAAATAGTGTGGGGCTAAGAATCGATCCGTATGGGATCCTATTCCCCTGAAATACACCTCCTCAGTGGTGATTCCCTGTTTATAACTACATTTTGAGATCTATTACACAGCTTTTAATTCATTTAATGTTAATTTTATATCATTCTAGTTTATTTTAATCAAAATGTCATGTAGTACTCAGTCAAAAGTCTAACTAAACACTTTTACCTCATCAACTAAACTTGTTATCTCATGGGAAAAAAAAGATATCAAGTTATTTGACAGAATCTGTTTTCCATAAACCCATGCTGACAGGCATGAATTGTATTACCTCCTTTCATTCTTCATTAAGTCCCATAACAGCCACTCCACTATCATGCCCAGGATTGATGTCAGACCTACAGGCCCATAATTATCTGGGTTCTCCTATTTACTCTTTTAAAATACTGGCCCAATATTAGTTTCTTTCAAGGCTTCTGGAACTTCCTCAGTGTCCCAAGACTTATAAAGTATCAACATTAATATTCTAGTAAGTCCTCGCCCAGCTCCTAAAACCCTTGGATGTAAGATAGGCCTTTAAAAATCAGCAGGTCTAACTCACTTTAGTAGCTGCTGTTTAACACCCTCCTCCTATACTAATGAAATGGAACAAGTGTTATATGATATGACTACATCATGTGAGTTTTTCCTCCCAAAGAGAGAACCGAAATATTTATTGAACGCTTCTGCCTTTTCTGCATTATTATTGATAATCCATTTCCATCTAGTAATGGACTAATACCATTAATAGGGTTCTTTTTGTTCACAACATACTTAAACTCCCTTATTGTCCTTACCACTGCTAGCCACAGATTTCTCCTTGTGTTCCTTATTCATAGATTCACAGATTTTAAGGTCAGAAGGGACCAATACGATCATCTAGTCTGCCTTCATTCACAATGTAGGCCCCAGCATCTCCTGCACACTCCTGCAATAGACACCTAAACTATGAGTGAGTCACTGAACTCCCCAAATCATGGTTTAAAGACACAGAGAAACCTCCAGCAAGTGACCCATGGCCAATGCTACAGAAGAAGATGAAAACCTCCCTGCCAACCTGCCCTCTAGGAAAATTCCCTCCTGCCCCCAAATATGGCAATCAGCTAATCCCTGAGCATGTGGGCAAGATTCACCAGCCAGACACCCCAAAAGAAGTCTCTACACCAGGGGTCGGCAATCCCCACACAGTGCCGCTCAGGCTCCCCTGCTGGCCCAACAAACCGAATGGCCAGCAGCTGCGGTGCATGGCTGAGGGCTCCTGCTGCCCCCTCCCCCCCCGCTGGACGGCAGGAGGGAAGGGGAGGAGAGGGGAGGGGGTTGCGTCACGTCACCCCGGCCCGCCCAGAGCTGCATCGCTGCCGGCAGGGCATGGCCGGCAAGAGGGTGGGTCGGCTCGGCCCGGTTGGAGCCGCCGCTGCCAGCGGGCAGCCTCTGGTTCTTGGCCCTGGCTCCTGTCAGCAGCAGCAGCTCCAGGTGGGCCGACCCGACCCGTCGTCTTGCTGGCCATGGCCGGGGCCGGCTCTCCCCTGCCAGCAGCAGCGCGGATCTGGGCGGACCGGGGCAATGGGACACGACCCGCTCCGCTCCTGCCATCCAGCAGGGGGTGGGGCCAACAGGGGTCATCAGCCCCGTGCTGCCCCTGTGGACGGGAGCCATCCCCGGGGCGGGGAACCCGACGCAGCCCACTGGCTGATGCCAGCCCAAGCCTTGGCCGGCAGGGTACCTGAAGCCTGGCCCTGCCCCCGGCACCTGCTCTACACCAATTCAGAACCCACTTCATCTAATGTTCTCTCACAGGCATTGGCATATTTACCACTAGTAGTCAAAGATCAGATAAATTGCCAAATTAGGCTGTCTCATCATACCATCTATTCTATAAATGTATCCATCTCAGTTTTTAAGCCAACTAGGTGTTTTGCCCCTCCCCCACGAAGACTAATCCAGAACTTCACGCCTCTGATGGTGAGAAACGTGCATCTCATTTCAAGTCTGAGCTTCCTGATGGCCAGTTAATATCCATTTGTTCTTGTGTCCACACTGGCAATGAACTTAAATAATTCCTCTCCCTCCCGCTATTTATCCTTCTGATGTATTTATAGAACGCAATCATATCTCCCCATAGCCTTCTTTTGGTTAGGCTAAACAAGCCAAGCTCTTTGAGTCTCTTCTCAAAAGACAGGTTTTCCATTCCATGGATCATCCTAGTAGCCCTTCTCGCCACCTGTTCCAGTTTGAATTCATCTTTCTTAAACATGGAAGATGAAAACTGCACACATCACATTGATGGCTCATAGTCATCCTTTGCTTTCCTTGTCCATTTTCTACACTTTTTAGCTACTCATTACTATTTCCTCATTTCTTCCAATTGATGTATACACTTTAAAAAAAAATAGTACCTTCACTTTCTGCTAAACCAGATTTTCTTTTATTTTTTAACCCAATACAGCCTTTTTCCTCAACTGTGGGAGTGTAGTCCCCCCCTCCTTTTTTTTTTTTTTTGACTTCTTGTAAAGAGTTCTTAATTCCCAATTATCGGCCACATTTTTTCAGTTAAATGTTTCCTCCAAGCTCATCTGGCTCATAATTGTTTTCATCTTTGTGAAATTGGCATTTTTAAATTACTCTGTGTGTGTGTGTGTCTGTGTATAACTGGTCTGGACTTGATAATACTTGTTATGTGTAAACAGAAGAAAGTCAGGATCACTTGTGCCTAAGCTATCATTCATTTTTAGTTTTGTGATTAGTTCCTCTTTCTTTGTCAAGATGAAGTCTAATATAGAATCTAGCTGTGGTTGCAACACTTTTTGAGTCAGGAAATTCTCTCTAATATTTACAAATTCCAAGAATGTTTTAGAACTGGCAGCATGAGACCTCCAGCATGCTTCACTCAAACTAAAGTACCCTGGGTGTCTCAGCTTCCCCCCCACCACACACACACATATATTATAGATAGGTGCATAGGGAGCCAGTCATTCTGTTCCCTAGTGTGATTTGCTGGTCTGTAGCAGACACCAATTAATACCCAACCTTGTGCTTTACCTATTATGACATTGATCCATAAGCATTCAAGATCATTTTCTTTCTATTCCTAGTGATTTGGAAACAGATAATGCCATGCTTGATGAGCGCCATTCCTCCACTCTCTTGCCCATTCAATCTTTCTTAAATAGGTTATAATTATTTATTTTAACATTCCAACCATGTGATTCATCCCACCAAGTTTCAGTAATACCAATTATATTGAATGTATTCTAATCAATGAGCAATTATTCCATTCCCCTTGTTTGTCACCAGGATGCTAGAATTGGTGTATATAAGCACTTAAAGAATGGCTTTTCGTGTCTTTTGCTGCATTGATTAATTTTGTTTTTCAACACCTGGATTTGGTGCTAAGTGAGTACTTGTACTTTCCTCTTTCTCCCTTCCCTTTTGCCATTAATTTTATGCCCTCCAGACTAAGTGAAGCAGGCCAATACAATAAAGCAGGATGATGGAATATATATTTTTTAGAAAAAGAGTGTAGATGAGGGGAGGAATGAAGTACTGGAGAAGGGATTTCCCGCCATCAAAAAATGAGTCCTACATGCTAGGGCTTGCTTTTGTAAAAATGTGATCATAAGACAACTCCACATGTGATGGTATGATATTTAAATGGCAGGTGGTATAAGAAAATGCACTCCAGGCTTCATGAGACAGTTTTCTATATACTGAGGGCCAACACTGATAAGGACTTTTAAAAACTACTCAATACTTAAAAAGTCCATCTACTATATTTAGGCAGATAATATTAAAGCCTGTAAAATGGACACGAACTAACCAGTGTGCAACCGAGCTGTTAGATGCTGAACAAGCTCTAACAAAGAAGGAACTACAATCATTCGATTTTATGGTCAATGTCGCAAGAGCTTCAAATTATAGGTAGTGCAAATTGATGAACAGAATGGAAAATTCCTTACCTGATAATTTACTTTCTACAAGCAATGTTTCCCACAATTCTGATACATATGTGCTACTCCCCTCCTGTCAGCAGTTTCTGGAGGCAGTTCAAAGTTACAGCACAGCTTGTGCTAGCTACAGTCCCTTCTCCTGCTTGGTGCCAGATGATTCAATACAAAGCTGTGAAAAAACTCTTGGAAATTGATTAGTAACAATAATTTCATTGCTGACTAATTAACTATGTACAGTAAGCCACTGCCTACACAGTAATTATTCAAATACAATTCTGACCCTTGGTCACGAAGCCATCCAGGGTTAGAAGAATTGTGGGAGACACCAGTAACAAAAAAGAAATCAGGTGGAAGTTTCCCATTCTGTGGCCAAGTGTCTAGCACAGTTCTGATATGTGTGAATAGTAATGAATAATGAAGAGCAGGGAAGAACAGAAAAGTGAATGTAAAAACGAGGAAAGACCTCCCCTGCCCCAGCCCATTTTGAACTATTCAAATACAAAAATTATGTCTCGATCAGTAGCTCTCAACCTATGGATCAGGGCCAAAAGTGACCTGCAGCTTCCCTCAGACTGGCTGCAGAAGGGTACCATTGACTGGGGACTCAAGTGGAGCACACGGGGCTACAGGATGTGTGCAGTTCTCTTGCTGCAGCCACAGAGATTGGAGATCAGTGAGGAGGCAAACTGCTTTTCAGAGAAGGGCCTGCTGGCAAAGGCTGGTGGCCCTTCAGGCTATAAAAATATCTGTGGCCCTTGAACCAGAAAGGTTGGGAACCAGTGGTCTAAATCATCACCTAGAGCATCTTCCTGCCAAAAGAGGTCTCTGAGAAGACAGAAATTCTACCTTATAATGTCTAATAGAGGCATTAGCCCATGACCTGGAGTTTCTGAGTTTTGAAGGACTCACCCCCAATGTATCATGAGAAACCTCTCATTCATGGGGAGAGGAAGAGATCTGCAGGAGCCCTGCTTCTTTTCCCCAGGGTTCTAAGATCCATTTTTGGTCTTGTGGGTGCCTTTGCTTTACAGTCCTTTTTTTGCACCAGGACTTATCCACCCTATAGGCCAGCTGAATGAAGCTCTCTTCATCTTCAGAGCTTCTCCCTGTTCTGTCCCTTGTTGGGGTTCTTTTGAGATGGAGTCACAGCTACTGGGAAAGGCTGATTGCGACCACTGCAATGCTCAGATCCCAGATCAGGAAGAACTGACGAGGTTTGAAAACATGCTCTAACTCCCCCAAAATGGCTGACAATAATAAATCAAGAAGAAAAGGATGAGTGTGAAACAAACTGCCACTTGACTGCTGCAGTGGAGATAGAAGATTTGCAGCAAGCACAAGAAGGGGCTTGGTTAGCATAGGCTGTGTTGCAGCTTTGAACTGACTCCAGAAACCGCATACAAGAAAGGAATAGTCTGTATGTATCAGAATTGTGGGAGAAGCTGTGCAGCATGACCGTTTGTTATTACTTTTCCATGGAAAATAATTAATCAAATGAACATCAAGACCCTTAAAATTTGCCTTACTATTAGCAAACAATTCAACTGAGAGCATGAGAAAATTAAACACCATCTTCTATTAAACAGCAAGATCATATTTCCCAGGAGCTGAGAAAGAGATATTACTAGATGAATGCTTTGCAGCTAAGCATTTCTTCAAAGCAGAGACCAAACCTGCCGCAGGATCAGCTGAGGAAGGGATACACAATTGTTAAGAGCATAATCATACTACTATACCTCAGATCTGGAAATTTTCTTATACATATATTCAACATGGGAAACTGGACTTAAATCACTGACGAGTACTAATACATTAAGTCTATAAATGTACTTTTCATACTTCAGCTGAACATATAATCTATCAAGTTTCCTAATTCATCTAAATTTAAAGAAATAGAAACTTTTTTACATTGTTGATCAAAAAAAGTTAATTCTGTACAAATCCTTAGTCTATAAATTCAGTTGAGTTAAATTTGAACCATTTCTCATCGCATGTTTTTCAATGCTCATTCAGGTATAAAAACTTGACAGAACTATCTTAGTTTCAGAAACCATGAACTACCATATTGAGATCTCCCCCCAAGAAAGATATTTCTCCAATTTTATTAAAAATGACCTACTACACAATTATAAGTCAACAAAGGCATGCTCTGAAAAACTTAAATGCCAAGTTGTTACTTGGTTTTACAGCTCTCAAAGTATATAGCAAGTACAGTACTTAGTCTTTTCATATTTTTCAACCCTATCACTGTCAGCTAGGTAAAGTGGGGGGAGGGGGAGGAATTCATGTACACATGGAGTGCATGAGTTGAATTTAGAAGCCTGATGTTTGAACATGTTTATGGTTCCATTCACAACAGTCTTATAAATAGGAATAATGTTTTGCAGGCTCAGTGGGGAAATCTAAGGTCTATCTTATGGACACTAATAAGATTGGAAATGTTTACACAAGACTAAGTTATAATTCATTAAGCTATCTTATTTGCATGGCTAAAGAACTTTGATGCTTTTAGTAATCTGAGAAAATAAAAGTCCCTGGATTTAACAGAAGTAATTAAAAAAAATGAGAAACAATTCCTGAAGTTCTTATTCGTAACTAATTTGAACTTTTTTTTTTAAAGTTAAGAATTAAGATTCTTCAAAGTTATAGTTAAGGTTAAATTGTTTAGTGAAACATGGTAATTTTAGTGTGTATAGCTGGACACAGTGGCTATGGCTACACTGGCAAGTTAGTTCGAATTAAGCAGGCTTAATTCGAACTAACTAAAGCCATGGCTACACTAGGCTTTAGTTAGTTCGAATTAAGGGCTTCCTTAATTCGAACTAATAAATTCGAATAGGGTATTCGAACTAAAGAGTTAATTCGAACTAACTAGTTCGAATTAGCCAATGTGGCCATGTTAATTCAAGCTAATTTCTTAGTTCGAACTAACCGGCCATTGAAATGAATGGGGATCGCTAATTCGAACTAACTAAAATTAGTTTGAATTACTTAGTTCGAACTAACTAATTCAAACTAATTTTAGCAAGTGTAGAAATAGCCAGTCATCTTACTTGCTATCAGACGATATCTGTATAGCACTTAGCACAATGGAGCTGTCAGCCTCTAGATGATATCAGAATATAAATGTTACATTAGACACACAAAAACTAAATTAAAAGGACGATAAGGTTGTAAAACCATGGGCTCAAAATTAGGAAACACAAGAATTAAAGTTATCTCCGCAACCTTAATTTGGCCTCCTTGTGTCTATGGATGATGCAGTCTTTAATCACACAGTTACGTACTCTTTTTGTTCCATACTATGTCAGTTACATTCATAAGATAGACCTGCTCTGGGGATAAATCCAGGCTAGCAAAGAAGACCTGTCTGTAGGACCCCTGCCTCATATGTTGCAGAAGTTGGAAGGTATATAGTGAATGAGGCAAGGGACTGCAGGAGGCCAAATTAAGGTTGCAGAAATAACTAATTCTGGTGTTTGCTAACTTTTGAGAATGTGGTTTTGCAACCTTTTGTTCTCCCCCAACCTTCAACACACGAGAGGACCACCACATTGGTAAGTGACTTTTGCTCTTTTGGGAAACATTTACTACACTTAATAATATGGCACTGGTCCCTAAAAACTTTTTGATTTACTGTACATACAACCTAAACATTAGTTTTAACTGTAGGTTATTTGCATGAAGCTGCTTGCTAAACAGAGTGATTAATATGCAAAGCGCTAACCTGTGATCATGTGAAATTTTTGGTTTGCTTCTGTGACTGAAATTGTACAGATACTGAATAAACTGATTAGCAGCAATGCTTCCTTAACTATGAAAAGAATATTCCTCTCTGTGCTTATAGTTCATTTTACTTTTCAACCAGTACAGCCACAATCATGCATTCCACCTTTCAACTATGTAATGAAGTAACACTTGCATAAAAAAACAAAAATGTGTTTGCATCACAATGACTGCTGACAAAATTCTAGCTAAGTTTAAGTTTGAGAACATGTCATAAAGAGTGCCCGCAAATTTTACCATCTACCATAAGCTGCGCAAGTTAATATCACTTGAACAACTTTGAACTGTAGTGCAGGTCAGATTGGTCAGAACTAAACAAAGCAATAGTGGCATAATTTGGTTTCAAATTTAAAGATTCTGATATACATATAGGAAAGCCTTTGTTACTTCTGCTATTTAATACAATGAAATGTAATATGCTACAAGTATCTCTATTAAAATATTAGAATGGATGACACCAAAGCTATGTAGGAAGATACTGTAACAATTCCTGTTTTCTGTTTCTTTGTTGCCTTATCTAGGTTCAACCACTGGATTTGTCCATCAAAACGTAAAAGTGACAAGACCCCTATAATCTCACTATATTTCTCACTTTTTAAGAGGTACGTGTAGACGGACATTATTATGATTTGCTATTAATATGGAAAATGTGTTCACAAGTAAATTCAGTACCCCTTCCACCTTCAAAACAAATGTTCACCTGCCCTTTGTTAACAGAAGGTAGATACATACAATAATATGTATGTATGTAAATAATCCTATTTAACAACAGTCTTCAAATAAATCCATAATTTGTTTTTGGTAGCTAAAAACAGAAATCATTTGGGTATGAAGATAATTTCAGAGTCCTTATGACATGATTACAAAGCTGTTACAAGAAAGAAGACTATTTTTAACAAAGAACATTTTTACTCCAAATTAGAGTGCTGCAGCTGTGTAAAGAATTTACCATTTAACATTTTTCTGGACTCCAAATATTTACTTGGAATAATAAGAAAATCTAGTTTATATATGACACATGACATACATTTAACTATACTCAAAATGGGACATGGTCATTTTCTATCTGCTGATAGGGAGAAATCATAGAATTATAGAAACGGGAAGAGACCATGAGAGGTCATCGAGTCCATTCCCCTGTACTCATGACAGGACCAAGTACCTTCTTAAACCATCCCTTACAGGTGCTTGTCTAACCTGCTCTTAAAATCTTCCAATCATGGAGATTCCACAACCTCCCTAGGCAACTTATTGCAGTGGTTAATCAGCCTGACAGGAATTTTTTCCTAATGTCCAATCTAAACCTCCCTTGCCATAATTTAAGCCCATTGTGTCTTGTCCTATCATCAGTGGTTAAAAAGAACATTTTTTTCTCTCTCCTCCTCATGACAACCTTTGAGATACTTGAAAACAGTTATCATAACCCACCTCAGCCTCCTCTTTTCCAGACTAAACAAACCTAGCTCTTTCAATCTGCCTTCATAAGTCAAGTGGTCCAGACCTTTAATCATTCTTGTTGCTCTTCTCTGAACTTTCTCCAATTTGTCCACATCTTTCCTGAATTAGGCACCCAGAGCTAGACACAATACTCCAGTTGAGGCCTAATCAGGGTGGAGTAGAGCAGAAGAATTACTTCTCGTGTCTTTCTTACAACACTCCTGTTAATACATCCCAAAATGGTGTTTGCTTTTTTTTGCAACAGCATTACACCATTGACTCATATTTAGCTTGTGGTCCACTATGACACCCAGAAACCTTTCCGCAGTACTCATTCCTAGGCAGTCATTGTCCATATTATACATGGGAAAGAACAATCCATTGCACAAGTGGAGTACTTTACACTTGTCTTTATTGAATTTCACTCTATTTACCTCAGATCATTTCACCAGTTTGTCCAAATCATTTTGAATTGTAATCCTATCCTCCAAATCACTTGCAACCCCTCCCAGCTTGGTATCATCGGCAAACTTTTCATTGGCATATTCTGTATCCCATCATCTAAATCATTAATAAAAATATTGAACAGAACCTGACCCAGAACTGATCCTTGCAGTACCCCACTCGTTATGCCCTTCCAACATGACCTGTGAACCGTGATAACTACTCTGCTTCTTTCAGCCAGCTGTTGAGTTTATTTACAACAAATATGTGTTGACATTTTAGGGACTAGGAGAGAGCATGCAATACCATTAGGGATTATCTGGCTCATCTTATCAGAAAGTGAACATGATCAACATGCACATGCTCCAGTAAGAAGATATTATATGATGTGGACAATGTGGTGTACTGTAGACAATAGAGCTCAAGGCTGGGGATTCAGAAAGCCCCATGTTCTGATGACTGACTTGATGTGTGAACTTATGAAAGTTCTTTCATTTCCCTGCCTTCATTTCCCCATCTGTCAGATGTAATATTTTACATATCTACCTTCCAAATGTTTTAGGAATCAGTTAATATATGTGTAGTGCTTTGAACATTTCAAACCCTGTGTAAATGCTAAATAATTTTAAAAAGGAGGAGTTCATGAACATAATCAGAAAAGCTGGCTCATTTATTTAAAGCTAAGTACATTTGCAATCAATACAAAACACCAGCTAACAAAATACAACCAATGATGTGTCAACTAAACTACTCTACGGTCCAAAGGGATAGCTGTGTTAGTCTGGTCCAGCAAAATAAACAAGGAATCTGGTGGCACTTTAAAGACTAGCAAGTTTATTTATCGCATGAGCTTTTGTGGGAGAAAATCCCACTTCGTTAGATGCTTGAAGATGGGGAATTTACAGAATGGGAGCAAAATAAATGCAGGGAAGTGTAAGTCATAAGATCTGGTCAGACTAACAGCAAATCAAAGCAGTTATTAGGATTTAAACAGTGGAGTACAGCAAGTAGCAGAGTATTTTGCTCCCATTCTGTAAGTTCCCCATCTTCAAGTGTCTGACAAAGGGGATTTTCTCGCACGAAAGCTCATGCGACAAACAAACTTGTTAGTCTTTAAAAGTGCTACCAGATTCCTTGTTTGTTAAACTATACTAACGTTGACAAATAAGACTCCCTCCACTCAAATCACTAGCCTAAAACAAAAGGTTGGTGTGATAGGTTAAGTCTTGCAATAGAAACATAAGGTTGGACTGACAGGATAAAATTGCAGAATTATGCTCCAAGTGTCCTAATTTGCAAATCTTAATAGTGTGAGCAAAAAATGTTCCAAATGACCCTAATTGCAAAGAGCGAGTATAAGTCACAGTGGGAGCAAAATTGCCTGAGATAACCAAGATTATCTGCAGAGGCCTTTATTTTATAATGGAAAGTAATCTTCTAGTAAGGGAATAACTCCTCCTAGCTTTCTTCTGGCTTCAAAAAATCAATAGGAATCAATCTTAGTTTCTATTTTATTGGAAATTCTTTTCTGTACACTTATCTATGCAATCTCATAATCCGCAATTCAAAATAGGCCTTGAATTAAAACACTGGCTTTTGATAGACAACTATATGGATAAAAGTAAGGGATGCTTTAATACTCAAAAGATAACCTTCAACAAGGTGAAAGTTAAAGTGGTTCCAAGGAGAAAAAGGACAAAAGTGAACATTCAGGTACATAGCCATTACCTGCTGGAGCTTGGTCTTTCTTGACTTTTTTTAACTTTTTAGCTCTCTTCCTTCCCTCTGGAACAGACTCTGAATAGCAATCAGTTTCATCAAGCTCTGTGTCTTGGAATTCTCTCTCCTCCATATCATCAGAGCCCGTTTCCTCTTGAATAGGACTCATACTTCTTTTTCCCACTGTGCTGGTAGCTGTAAAACTGAATTGAAAAAAAGCAAGACAAAATGGTCAACTTGATGGAATGAATACAGCAAGACTATTAAATGAAACAGGTGGGTCTGGCTGCTGTATACCAAAATTAAAAATACTCCTGGCCAGCTATAAATTTTAGTAATAATGACAGTTCACCATATTGACTGCATAAATTGTCTGGAAAATAATGGAGTCTTAAAATTACCTTGCCCGGTAGAAGATTTGTCTAGCTGCAGTATTCTATTAAACTGATACTCACATTTTCATCTTTTTAGATGCAGAATGATCCATTCTTTGTACAAGAATATTTTATATTTTTGCCCTACTTTGATTAGGACATTTTTTAGCTCTATAAAAACAATGATTAAACCAGGATTGAGGACAACTGTATTTTATGAAGACACTGTGATGGTTTAACATATCTTCAGACTCAGCTTACAAAAGCAGCCTTAGGGCAACATCAACAGACACTGAAAAGTTGATTTGTTATTTGTTATAGCTCTGAGATGTATGCAAAATGTATACATTCCATATGTTCCCTTTTTAACTTCTCTGGATTGTGAGTAATCTTAAGAATATTTGTTGAGTAACAGAGATGAAGCCACCAACAATTTAAATCGGGTCTTAGAAAATAAAGATTTCATGCTACTTAATTGGCATATAAAACCTATACATCAAAATAAAACTGCACCTTCTCTTGTTCCTCTACGGACTACTTAGCCATCAAATACTAAATTCATCAAGACGTGATTAAAAAACTAAGGTATGAACAGTATTAAACCACATTTTATTCAAACTGCATTGAAATTAAACTGTACAAGATAGTTTCACCTTTTAATTCGCTATTAAAGCAAAATTTCTTGGACACAAAACCAAGGTAAGCAAATATGTGTACGGTAGCACTAAAGTAAACTAGCTCAAAGAACAATTACTATAATGCAATTGCTGCATATCTCAACATCAGATGCTTGTTTTAAAATAACTATATATATTAACATTTAAAAAAGTCATTTTAAATCTATACTGAATTCAGGCTTAAAAAAATCTTCAAGTTTTCTGTTAATTTAAATTGAATTGTTGAATTCACCAGTTCCTAAAAAAACATTCTTACATAAACAAAAATGTAATATTTGTGTTAAAAAGCATTAAAAAGCTTGATATCACATGACAGAAAATATGGCTGTCAACAATCCTTTAGAGGAATTTCAATTTAATTATATTTTTGGGCTTCAAGATGATTTTTTTTTTTTTGCAGGGGATTCAGCAGAACTTCTAATCTAGAATGTTTTCTTTTTTGGGAAACCCAAAGGCACTAAAACTTGAAATATATGATTAAACCCTCATGCTCTTTCTTCCACTTCAGGGCCACACACACTTGGTCTGAATAAATAGCTGGATTCTCTTCTCATGATTCAAAGACAAGAGTCCTCTTTTTGGGATCTCTTATATTTTCTTATTACATCACACTATGACTACCACCAACAATCACCTGAAGGCTAGTTAGCTACAAAAAAAGAAGTATTTACCATATATATCTACTATCAAAATCATAGTAAATTTGGATCTTGAGTTTTAGATTAAAACTGAAGTGACAAAAGAGAAGTCAGGACAAGAGGAATTCAGGCTTTCAGAAAACTAAGAAACCAACCATGATTAAAGACGTCTTCTAAAAAAGAACTAAATAAAAAAATTGACTTGAGAGCAAAAATATTAGTTCCAATAAATGAAAGAACTTAAAGTGTGGAGGAAAGGAAGGATGAGAGAATTTGAAGAGTTATGTATTCTGATCTGATGGTTTATAAGGTACTCACAGCACCGTGATCTCAGAAGGGAACCCATTGTCTTTTCCCAAAACATGCTCTCACTTTAAAAGTTTTAAATCAGGATCATGACCACCCCACACAGCTGCACAGGAAAAGTTGCTGCAGCACAACAGGGCAAAATTTATAAAAATTCTAGAACCTACTTACTGCCTGCAAATTTCTGAAAGAAACATTATGCTAGCATCAGAGAGACAGAATAGAGTGCAGAAACCGAAGTGCACATTCAGGCAATTTGCTTTCACTCCTCCTGTGAAGTGTTCTCATTTTGTTTATGGCAACATATTTCCTGTTTTTTTAAACTTTTTGTCAAGGCAAGACTAAAAATTCTGGGTTGGTGGTTGAGAAGCCCTCTTCTTCTGTGTACACTAAAAAGAGTGACCATATCGATCCTCTTTTTGGAGCTGCTCTTGTTTATGTATTAGATATAAAAGATTTTCTATTACAAGATAATCTACTGTACCACAATTTCATAGGAGGAGCAGTAGGAGCCTTATTTTTCCAATAATGTGTAATCAAAAGTCCAGCTAACCATAAAAAAATTCTTCTGTTTAAAATGTAGATTTTTTTTTTTTAAAATGTAGATTTTTTTTTAAAAAAACTGGAGAATTCAGTAAGCAGTCAAGGGATTTCTAGGAAGCTGGCATTTTGTCTTAAGATGACTCTTCAACAATCTCCTTCCAAAACCACCTAATTTTTGGACAAAATCACCACATGTGCAAGCATGTTCCCCTGTCTTTGAGGTTTCAACAGAATGCCTCCTTACTATCAAAATAGGATTGATTTCTACATGGAGTGAAATGCCATCTATACAGTAATTTTGTTATGAGCTACACTAATTGAAGATATATATACCTTTTGAAATATAAAAGCTCACCCATCCACAGCAATTTATCCAAATCCTTCTTCCATCTGGGTTGTTTTCTTATAAATATCTTTTAATCAAAATTGTGTGCACACATACATGTGTGTCCATGCGCATGCATACCTCTAACCTCAGAAATGAAACCTTTTGTTGTTCCAGGTGGCACCCTGGGTCTATTTAAAAAAGTGTATTATACAGGCCAACTTCCATTTAACTATTTCCCTTTATAATCACATGCATATAATATCCATTATTTATTGTAATATCTTAGTCCATTTCCTAATCTTGTTGTTCTGCTCTCATGTCTGTCCTGTTATCTTGGTGATGCATCTCTTGACCTGTTCTGGTTGTCTTTGATCTTACTGATTGCAAGTGATTTTTGATGACCTGTAAGACCTATTCAGATAGTTTTTCAGCTCAGACATCTACTCTTATGTCCCATAAAAACCTGTTTCCCTTCTTCTAGATCTGAGATAGAAGTATCTGTCCTTCCATTTAAAGAACAGCCTAAATGGGAACCTTAACTTATATTTTATATTGCTCTTACTAAGAAGCATGGTCAGTATAGTTCTCTGGGCTTTCAAAGGGTTGAGGTTACCAGATCTGGGAAAATCTGTATGGGCTCTTATGTCCTCTGGAATATATTTAATCATTATGTTATTCCTGGGTTCTCTGTTCTCCATGTCCTCCAGCGTTTAGTCTTTTTCTTTTTAGAATTATCATACTTAGTTATGGATAGGGACAAGAAACAATGGGCTTAAATTGCAGGAAGGGTGGTTTAATTTGGACATTAGGAAACATTTCCAATCTGTCGGAGTAGTTAAGAACAGGCATAAATTACCTACGAATCTTGTGGAATCTCCATGATTGGAGAAACACGTGTCAGGGATGGTCAAGGTTAGATTCTGAAACATTATTTGCTATGACGCCCTTTGAAAATATTTCAGGCTTCCTCGAAAACTGATCTCCCTTCCTCCCCCATACCATGCCACCCTTACCAGCATGTGTGAGGGCTGGTAGCTCATGACCCCAAGTTTGAGAACTCCTGGTCTAGATAATACTAGTCCTGCTGTATGTCATACAGTTCTCTGATTCTTCTTCCAGGTTATTAACGCTGTGTCCGATTGCTCGTTTAATTCTGTTTCTACATCTGATGATTTCCCATTAATTTCATTTTTTATATCTTTAATGTGAGCCTGGAACTCTTCTCTCATTTCCTTATTCATCTTTTTTATTTCTAACAGAAGATTGTTGGGCACCTTAAGAGACATTTCCACCTGCCTCCATAGTTTGTTTGCTGGAGGGGGAATTACTCTCTTTTGTGACTAACTTCATTTTTGCGGGAGGAAGGAAGACAAGTCTTTGTATGGAAGGATTTTTTTCCCCCTGTTCCCAGACACCTACATCATCTTTTCCCTCCTCACTTGTTCTTCCTCTTTCAGTATGGTTGTTGTCATACTTCTTTTGTGTTTGACCATTCCAAAAAGACTACTATCACACTTCCTCCCTCATACACAATAGTACAATTATTTCTTTTATTAAGGGAAAAAAAAAACAAAAAACCAACCAAACAAAAAAACCACCTCATTGCATTCATCCACTGTCTCTTTAGGGATGATATGAATCCATATTTAACATCTCTAAACTTGCAGTCATTAAAATGTTCTGCAGGCTGATGGCACTGAATTCTATTACTGGATTTTCTCCTCCAGAGGCTGCTTTCTGAGTCTGGGATCTGCCAGCTTTATTCAACACGTTCCCCTTCAGCCCTCTTTTCCAAACCAGCTCCATATTTAGGGCTTACATGTTTGGATTCGAGTAGCCTTTTTTTTCCCCCCTTAAGTGGTTTTCATTTACTCTCCCCCTATTGCAGAGATGGATTAAGTCACCATTTTATTTTCTGGCTTACCCATGCACCCTTATTTCACATTCTTTGCATCCAATCCTGATCATATTAGTTTTATGCCACTAATGCTTGATTTACTCCTGCTTTACATTGATATTGGAATCAGGCACAATATTACCAACTGAAATGATGCATCAACATTATTGAGCAGATTATAATGAGGCACAACTTTATGATTCAGATCTCAAGGTTATATTTATGAATAAGAATACAAGTTACCTAAAACAAATTTCAATGTTCTGCATTTACAGGACATTTGGAATAGGTTCACTATTGCATACTGGAGTCAGTTTCCTTAATTAGGGGGATAACACACTTAAATCCAAAAGCTGAAATATCAAACAATAATAGTTCTCAGAATTTTTTATCTTTAATTTGGGTCTGCTAGTTTAAGGTTTTCAATTGTCTGTACATCTTTAAGTTCCACAAAGCAGGGACTTTTTCTTCTATGTTTAACCTACAGCTGAAAATTCTGCCAGTGCATAATAATGTTCTGAAATAGTTGTGCCTGATAGAGAGTCCTAGATTCCATTATGATAGGCAATTATATTGGTCTATATTCTACAAGGAACCTGAACCTACCCAATTCTTACTATTACCCACAAATGCAATGCATAATTTCATAAAATATTAACTTACAAAACTTGAACTTTTAACTTGTATGCAGAGTTTCAGGTCAGAGTAAACTTTGAGACAGAGCTGAACTTCAGGGCTAAGAATTTTAAGTACAAAGGTTCTAAAAAAGCACCAATTTATCAGTCTTCTAGAAAAAGAATGTGCATAAAGTATTTGCAAAACACACAAAAATCTCAGTTTGTTTCAAAATGTACATATACACCTGTCATCTAGGTGGTAATGGAATTTATAGCCAGAAGCAATCTAAAAAGGATGTTTTAAAAATGTTCTTTCCTTTATACATTGTAAATAATTTTTGACATTCTTCTGTTTTTCTTATAAAATCCCTACCCAAGTTAAAGGAAAGAAAAACCTACCACACATTGACAATTGGCAAGATTCAGTTTTGGAAACAGGCTATTGCTTCCAGATCAGTGCTGACAGAAGTATGTGTGGTTGGTAAAATTTTCAGTCTTTTGAGTGAATGCAACTCCCTCATTTCGACTCAACTTTCACTTTCCATTGATCCACAATGTAGCAGCATTATCAGTTTGGAAAAGAAGATGAAAGATGAATGCCAATTGTGGAAGTGGCAGTAATACATTGTGAAAAGTTTAATGTTTACTTCTAGCCAATTATGCTGACCTTAGTTCACAAAACCAAATACAGATAGGTCACTATATATCTGTTAAATTCCAACAGTATGATTAGTAACATTAGCTTGAACAATTCCATTTGATTAATCAACAGGATGTGATAGATTTGTAGAGTTCTGTAGTGTCAGAGCATTAAGGGAACAAAAATGTCACCACTGCAATGTCAATTCAGCTGCTGAACAGCAAAGTCTACTCACTGTTGATGGTTGCAACCAATCACTTTCCAAGCAACAACAAGAGAGCCAACTTTTCAGTTTTGCAAGGTACATACTGCTTTATTTTCCTTGCATTACAATGAAGTATTTTCTATTTGGAGCCTGGATAGAAACATATCCGTAACTTCTTCACTGCTGTTTTTTTTATGTGAACCAGAACTAAGATACATGTTTTTCCTTGCATTTTAGTTTACTTCATGAACTTTAGTAAAATGTACTGTCATCTTAGTCCTAAGAGCCCTGAAATGGATAATGCACAAACAGAACTAATTAAAAGTGGTCGAGAGGCATTCATCAGAAATACCATAAGCTATTCAATGTGCTTTGGGTGTTTGGAAGATGGTTCAGGATTTGGACACAGTCCCTGATGATTCCAATACATAAAAGAGGAAATTATACATTAGTATAAATTATACATTCTATATATTAGTGGAAATTATTGCACAATATCTTTACTGACACACCTTAACAAAATGCTACTGCACCTGAAAAGAACTGCAACCAAGATAGAGAGCTCTATGGCTGAAGAAAAAGATGGAGGAAGAACTGTGAAGGCATCCTAGTATCCATGACTGTTCCTATATTTGGATAAAGTACTTTTTGTTAAATGTAAAGATGTCATGAGCAAGAATGAAGGGTAAAATGAAAGTCCTTGCTGCAATCTCTTGTCTTCAGTATCTTGCTATACAAATGAGACACGGATGTTAAAGAAACAGTACATTAAGAGGCTTTTGGCCTTCAAAGTGAAATGCCACAGGCAATTTCTGAATATTACTAATACTTCACATAAGATTAAAAATAAGACAATCCCCAAATTTACAGCATAATTGACATAATGCCTAGTATCAAGATGATCAGATAAAGCAAACATATATGCAGGACATATGGATAGGGTGGGTCAGATGAGTGAAGAAAGATTGCCAAAGCTAATTTTACAGGGACTGGCATCAGGAGGCACTCTCAGTGAATGTGAATCAACAATGACTGGGACTGGATGGGACATGGTATAGCATCAAGGCTGTGTGAAGACCAACACGGAGGAAAATTACATACCAGTGACTATCACATGTTGTGTTTAATGTACGTTGTGAAGCGACTACGCTGCTTTGCACTATAAAAGAATGCATGTATGTACATGAAATAAAGTCCCATCACAGTCTTCTTTTCTAGCTAACCCACTATCAACTATTCAGGCCACTGGACTTTCATTTGGCACATGAATTCTGCTAATGAGAGAATATGCAATACATTCTGCCCTTTAAAAGACCAAACCACAAAAGATGCTGTGAATCAGTCATTATGGCACTAATACTCAGCTGTAATAATCCAGTCCTAAACAATCTGCCTACATTCCTATGGCGAACAGGGCAGTATTAAAATACCTCAGAAACCTTCCAATATTACCAGATAAGCAGTACTACTAAACTTATAGGATGTACAAGCTGTAAGAAGACGGTTTACAGCTGCGCATAAATTCTATTCCTACATCTATTAATTTTACAAAAATATCAAATACATGAGGATTCAGAACTTTTAGAAGTCCAATAGTAGTTTGATGTGACATATGACTCTCTCATTATTCACACTCTCTCATTCTTTTTGGAAAACCTAGATTAACTCCTCACTCCCACTTCCCAAAGAATCTCACCTGTGCTTTTCCTTCTCTCCTAAACATATCTCACAAACTCAAACTCCCAATGTGACATGCCATCAAAACGTGACAAGTGGCGAAAACACTTCTGTTTGTTCATATTAAATATAATCACTCCTCTACAGTGCAAATATAAAATCTGTTCTTAAGAAAGAAATAAGCCACTTTTCCATATAGCAAAATCCAACATATTCACAGGAGGAGAGGGCAAGGGAGCTAAAGAGTAACTACATTATTCATGCAAATAGAGAAGGAAGCAGAAAAAGCCCACCAGAGTCAGCTGTCTTCCCTATTTGTACCCCTTCCTTTCCTGTAAAAATGTCAGGCCTGCAGTTCCTTGAGATTTTTACAAAGTTAAGAGGGAATCTTTAAGACAGTGCAGCAGAGACTTTCAAGGACAAACACAGAGATGACATGAACTACTTGAAGACCTAGAGGCCTCTTATCTCAGGACTGCACGACCAGACCATGTATAGTGAGCCCCTTGTCTGAAAAGCTCATTCTAAACAGACAAGACAAAGGGATCAAGAAACAGACAAAAGCCATACAGCAATTTTCTATGATGGGATTATCACACAGTTTTTCTGACTCAGCCCAGTATGTCATCAACAAAGACAAAAATTCATGGATACCCTTTAAATTTCAATACTCAACCAAACCTAATCTTAAAAAGTAGGTAGCTAATCAAGATGGTCACATATGGTATTCCTTCCCATTCTTTCTCCCCACTTTGAGGTACACAGAATAAATTTCCATTATTATTATTGAGTTGGCTGTTTCCCAGTGGGTGAGAGAATATGTATTGCTCTGTGTCACTACCTTGGAAAGTCAGCCACAAGACAGTGATAATAGCATGAGAGGGCCCAGCTCAGTTTCCAACTCCTAAGAGAAGCCATTCAGAGGCACCGAAATTAAAGATAAGTTGTTTTATTTCCATGTGTTTTATTATTTTTATTTATGAAAAATCTCACCTGTTAACAGAGTAATACCGACTCTGGGAAATGTATCCTGTGTATTGAGTTTTTAACCGCTTTCTTTCCATCTCCTTCCAACTATCTTCTGTCCATTTTCTCTTTGCCTGTTTCTCTTCGCGTTTTTTCTCAACATACTCTGCATAGGTCTGGATCCTATAACTTTCGGCATACCTGCTGGTGTTTACAGCTATGGAGAAGAAGAGCGTTGGATATTATGCATAGAACAGCCTTTAAAAGACAGTCTTGCCTCTCCTGAAATAACTTGTTTTAAGAAGTTGGAGTGAACAGCTTGATCTGTGAATATACACAATTCGAAGTTTGATTGTTAGTGGTAAGGACATGCAGTAAGATCTTGCTAATTTTATGATAAACATTTCAGAAATGCACGATGCATAAGAAATTCAAACCCAAGAACAGAGATCTAGTATAGAACTGTAAAGAGAACTTCTAAGTAAGAATACCCACATTTTGAGTCATTTATCTAGGACAAGGAAACTAGTTTGCAGGAGTGAAGACTTCAACCCTTATGCCACAGGAGATGGAAGTTTAAACATGACATTCAAGGAAACAAAGTATATTTACCCATAGCGGGGACAGTAGGACTTGCTACATTCACATCTACCCTCCTTTAAGAAAGGAAAACAAATTGTTTTGTACCTTCTTAATTTTCACTGTTGCGCATGACAGAATATTTGTACTGTTAGAGCTGTTTACAAAAACAGGCCTCACAAAAGAGTTAATTGGGTTGAAGATTTTTTTCTTAAAATGAGAAACCATCAATTCTTCTGTCATTATTCCTTCCAGATTGCTTGTTGGCAAGAAAAACCTTCCTGGATTTTTTCCTTTAAGTCACATTACTTAACCCAGCAGGTTTATTTTGCAAGTTTGCCAGGAAAAGAGAACATTTACAAAACCTTTGACGAAACCTAGGTCTGATTGCTACAAAGCATGGCTTTAGTAGAGTTGCATTTTCTATTGTGCAAAACCCTCATTAAAGAGGCAAGTGGTCTATTAATTAGCACCCAGTTACTCCCATTATTGTAGCTCTCTACTGTTAGGACTCTATTTCACTGAAACATGACTGTCAATTTTTGACAGAAGGATTTCTCTCAACACATGCAGAATGAGGATCACTTTAAAAATCCACTTTCATTTCCTTCCTTCACACAGTAACAATTTACTAACATTCCTTCAGTCCCAGGAGTTTTGCAGCTCTTAGCCTTTAATCTGCAAGCCAAGTTTTGGCCTGAAGCCATCACTATAATGGATGAATCAGCAAAATTAATTGGCTGTCAACTGGTGTCCTCTGCTGTTTCCAGTTTAACTGTTTGAAAGAAAGTACTGTTGGGAGATCAGTGCAAGTTGGAGATCAGTAACACTAACCTTTTACAAATAGTTTATACTGTATTCATACACTTTGGGTAATTCAAATTTAGTGAAGTTAAATATAAAATACTGAAGTTTATCATAGCGTTTACAGTCCTTTGAAGGAGCCAAGTTGCTGCTCTTTGCATTTTACCTTACTGCTAGCCTACTTATTGAAACTGGCATGACTTAATCTCGCAATTCCATACCGAGAAGCAGTATGAAATGATGGTGGAATTTATTTTTAAAACTTCAGTTTGTACCCAACAGATATATTTAAAGTGGTGTGCAATTAATTACCCAGGAGCCACAGGTGGTGTATATTAATGCTGCTGATGGGGCATAAACCATTTACTGCAAGATATAGATATGTAGCATTGTTGCAGGTGGGCAGGGGCATCAACAGCGTGTTACAGACACCAGAAATAATCACATTTTATTTCATGTCTGATTAATTAGAAGATTTTACAGGATTTTTGGAGCAACTGTACGGCATTAAACATACTCTGACATCCATTACAATTTGCTATTAATTACAAAGTTTAAGGATCTTTAAAAGTTATAGCTATGAAGCTATTTATTGTCCATGAAAGTAGTTTTAACACTTTCAATATGATTTAAATGTAGCCAAAAATGGAAGAACTACAAGTAGTACATTGAATTCTCCCTATATTTTCTCATCCAACAAACAAGTTCAATACAATGGAGGAAAACTCCACAGGAAGCAGCAAAGTAAAGAAAATCTCCTGTTGGTGTACATATTTTTAAATTTCACAAAGAGTTAATGTTTCTTCAGCAATAATTATGGTAAAAAAGAGTGAGTCTTTAACTCAATTTGCAGCTACATCTTCAACAAAGCTTTTAGAATAGCACTCTTCATGCTTTCTATGTCTGAATAAGTCTGATGTAGGATACCAAGAGCAAGCAGCTAAATTAAGTTACACCCCCAAGCTAGATCCCTTAAGTGATTTTAAAAAGTGCCCCAAAAGAGAAATGGTAACTGCAAACATTACAATATGTTATGAAGAATATTTCTAGACCGCAGTATCTCCCCCAATTATTAGGCAGATTATTAAACAGACCGAGTGAAGATGAGTGACCTAAAAGGAATATACACAAACACAAAAATTTTCTTTCACCAAGTGCCTTGTACAACACTGAAATCATGCTAGACAGCCACTGACAATATTGAGCATATGATGTACATAAAGTTATTCCACAGCTAAATACACAAATTAAATGTGTAGATAGAAAGATTACATATAGTTTATATTTACACACAGAGAGCTACATTAAAAGAACATTAAGATTGCAAAAGTCAAGCACTTAGAAGCTAGGAAACTGCAGAATAAAGGTTACTAGGGGAACCTTAATTTGGCCCCTTGTATATATGTATTATGATGCAGTCTTTAATTATATGATCACATGCTATTATTTTCCACAAGGCCCCAGACTTATTCACTACACAGGAGGGATGGTGTTCAACTAATGAGCAACTATTCAATATTTTGTTTTATTCTCATTGAACAATGTGTAACCATAGGACTTACTTCTTGCACATTATTCAACCCCTGTTATGAACAAAAAAAAGTATTAATCTCCTCATGGGCTTTCTATTGCACTCATCATTATAATATCCAAGTAATTTACCAAAACAAAAAAACCCAACCAAAAAACCCTCATTGCACAAAATCCCTGTGGGGTAAAGGGTGAATTATCTTCATTTTACAGATGGAGATCTTGAGGAACAGAGAGAAAGATGAAAAGAAGTCACAAAGTTTGAGAGTTTAAAAAAAAAATCAGACCCTCAATCATTTCAGAGACCTTTGCATTATATAGCTCTTTATTTATTCAAGCAAAGTGCCCATTGACTTCAGCTTCAGCAAAGTCCTCAGCCCTACTGAAAATTATGACCCACAGTTTCAAGATGGGCACCAAGAACCCACAACTAGCGACCATCTGTGAAAAGTCTGATTTAAGTGAGTTGCCCACCATCACACAGGAACTCTTTGGCAAAGGGATGGAATACAATTCTACATGACAGTATTCAACTGCAGGCTGTAAGTCCATCCTTTCTCTTTTTACAATCCCCTGTCTTATTCATTACCCGCCTTCCAATTTCTGCAATCCATGAGGCAGGCGTCTTGCAGACACCAGTCTCCTTCACTATACAACACAACTGCATCCCCAGAGCAGAGAGTTTCTGTGCACTGAAGGAGAAGGGGGCCCTTAGGAAAAATTTAGCTGTGAGCATGTAATTAAGACTGTATCATAACAAATGTAACTGAAAAATGAATTCCATCATGTGACATCATACCAACACCTACATGGGCCATCAGCAGAACTAGAACCTTTATATCCACCACCTAAACCAGGGGTCGGCAACTTTTGCTGGCCCCCGTGCCAGCCCTGCCCCCCAAGCTTTGGCAGGTGCCAGGGGTGGAGCCAGCAAGTGCCAGGGGCGGGGCCAGCAGGAGAGAGAGCCGTGCTCTTGCGGCCCCAGGCCCCGCTGGGGAGTGTGTGCAGGGCCAGCAGGGGGGAGCAGCTGTGGCTCTGAGGGGTGCTGCAGGCCCTGGAGCCCTACATGCCATTCAGAATGGGCACGCATGCCATCTTTGGCACGCGTGCCAGTGCTTGCTGACCCCTGACCTAGACCAGTTGAGCTAATGGAGCAAGATGCTGTATGCTGGTGACAATGTTGTATGCTGATGAGAGAGCGGTCTCCCATCCACATAATTACTCCACCTCTGTGAGAAGCCGAAATCCATATTGGCCAGAAAGTGTTCCTGGCTGAGGTAGCACTGGTGAGGAGAGTGTAACTTATGTCAATCAGGGGCATCATTTTCACTCCCGGAGTGATGCAAGTTAGATACACTTACACACAATAGACCTGCCCTGAAAAGTTCTGACTAAAAGAGAAGGTTCTTTTAAAATTTTATTAATTCTAATGTAATCCAACTTGTTGAGAAAATGAAAAAAATGTTTCTATATGCTTACTAATAAACATACAAGAGACTACCCATCTTCCATATGGAAACTCAGATAACTTAACATCCCTTCCAACCCTCCAGCAAGGCCATTTGCTGACTCAGAAGGAAAACTCCTGTTTCAGGTCAAGCTCATTTTTTATACCAAAATCTTGCTTTTGTCCCCAGTCTCCTGAAGAGAGATAAAATCAGTCCCTTCCACTATTCCCCAGAAACTCAAGTTTTAAATCTGTATGATCAGTGCTAAGGTTTTACATTAATCATTCCCTACTGATTCCACATTCTCTTGGACTTCCACCCCGTCAATATGGCAAAATTAGAATTAGAATAAATGAAGTTTTCCACAAACGACCGATTTTCATGCAACAGGCTGACATTAACCAGGATAGATTTACTTGGTTTGCTGATTTTTCATTTCCAAAATAATTTAATTGATTAAAATATCCATTAGTTACGACATAGAAAAGGGTGTATCCGGTCTCTGCATTCCCCTCATTAAGCTATAGACAAAATCTTTGATATTTAAAAAGAATTTTTCCCCCTGAAGGCAAACAATAATTTGCACTTATAATTAGAAATGCCTTCTCAAAAGTGCTATTTTGAGACCTTTTAAATTATTGTTACTATTGCCCAAACTTGATTAATAGGACTTATTATTCACTTAATTCATTTATCAAGCAAGGTCTGTGCTGATGTGACTGAGCAAAATCAGACTAAATAATCATTCATAAGAATGTAAAAAATTACTTGAATATCTTGGAAAGCACAAAGAAAACAAAAAATAAAAAGGTAAAATTTGCCAAAGCTTCTTTGGCAATTCTGCTTCACCTGAATGCCACCTACATTATCTTAAATATCAATAGCCATGCAACCTATTTTGCATGAAAGTGTAACTTGCATAGATTCACTTATTTCATAAAGTCACTCAGTTATACTTGAATAGAGAAATTCTGAACTGCATCAATAGAGCTAGCGTTTTCCAAAATTGCCACTCTTACTGTATTGTTTTCTGAAATGACTCTTCATTTCCAGAATCCCCAATCAGAGGATAGGTGGGCCACGCAGCTTCACGCCTTTCCCCCACCATTTTGCCTGAAGACACCTGACTTGTCCCTAAGGTACAGAGCAGAGGTAACGTGTGGGCAGGGCACACAGGATCCCATGCCCCCCAGATTTCTGCCCATGAATGGTGACAGGACTAGCACCCGACTCCCCACCCTAGGGAAGGGGAAAGCACTGTTGGATGCACTGACTGGCAGACTGGTTCTCTGTCCTGGGCCTTCACCAGCCGCTCTGCTCTGCCACTGTGAGACACTGATCCCCACCTTGAATGGTAGACTCCAAGTACCCCTTCAGCATCTCCCAAATAATCCCTTCGGTACACACACTGCTACAGCACCTCACAAATACCCCCCCCCCCAAGTACACCCACCTTCCCTCCCCCCCCAGTACCTGCCTCTGTTTCAACAAACACATTGGACTACTTTCATGCTAGTTTTTAAGTGAGTTAGGGGTATTAATGCAGCAGAAATCTTGCAAGTCTAATTTTTCTCCTGACTTCTTCCCAGTATACAGGCCAGAGGCTGGGGGCTGGCTGCTGTTGAGACTTGCTGCCAACTCCTCCCCTGCTCACACATACCTGAGCTTGGCAAAGCTACTGTGGAGTTTCCCTTCGGTGGGATAGGTACTTGGAAGTAGGATACTGGGCTCCCTCACGATGCTGCAAAAGGGATGGAGCTTGTATCTGCAGCAGCATCCATAGCGCTCTCTCCTGTTCATGGTGAGTTCTTCCTCTTCTTCCTCCCCCTTCCCTGGCCTCACACAGCTGGTTCCTGGCCCCTCCCCACCCAGCCACATCTGGCTCTAGCTCTCAGTGCCCAGCATCTGTTCCCCAATTACCCTGACATTTCTAAAGGAATTTTTAAGCTCATATGATGCACTCATGAATACATTAGAAATAAGAACTTTCTCTCCTGACTGAGATGCAGAAGCTATCCAGACTTCTGTACATGAATGAGCGGATATGCACTTAGAGAGAAATATTTATTATTTCTTATTTGCTTTATGATAGCATTTACAAACCCCAGCATACCAGACATCATGCATGCCGATAAGACAGTGAAGCACCTTGGGGCAAGTAACCTGAGCCTGTGAATTGCAAAGGGTGGGAATTTGAGTTTCAAGGGATAGGGAACCATCACAAAAATCACTATGATTTTGGAAAACTGCCACACAGTGGAAGGTGAAAGATTCCAGCAACAAAACATGCTCTTTAGACCTGAAAGCACAGTGACAATATCCATACTTCCAAGCTACCTTCAAAGCAGGCTTTTGATTTTGCAGAACATAACAGCTCTTACAATTAACACTGCAATCTGTTTATAACTTTTCTCCTGGGTGACCTAAATAGGAAGGTCTAGTTTTCCTGTGCATCTTGGCACACGTCTTACCACCAGTACACTCTGCCTGTCTGCTCTGTGCTCATGAGCTTAAACTGTTGAGATACACAAAGATTCTTGCATCTATTTAACCTGACTGAGTACAATAAAGACAGGCATAGAAACAAAACAAAAGTTGAAGAGGCATTTTAGGTCAATCAGCCTTGACAGTGTATCATTCAAACTAATCAATATCTCATTGAAATAGTTTTTGAATATTTTTTCAGGGTTCGCTCCCCAGTAATACACCACTGCAACATTATAATCATACAGCTTAAGTCTCCTGAAACCTGACGCATATTCATTTTCAAATTAAATAACCTTTTCTTTGCTGCAGCGTGTAACTGAAGTTAAAGATCTGATTTTGATGTACTCTATACTGAAGAATTAATTTAGTTGTGCCCAATTAAGACTCAGCTTGTTTCTTAGCCATTAAAGCCGACAGAGGGGGAAGGAGACAAAATCTAATTACACAAGCCAAGGCAAGCTATACCTACACTAGAAACACTGCAGCAACAGGACAGACACTACAGTGCCAAGAGGGTTCTTCCATCATTGTAGTAAATTCACTTCTCAGAGGTGATAGCCAGGATGATGGAAGAATACTTCAGTCAATCTAGAGCTATCTGCACTGGGACTTAGGTTGACTTAACATCTTTGAGGGGTGTGAATTTTTCACACCTCCTAAGTGAAGTAGCTGGGTCCACCTAGCTTTCTAGGGCTTATTAACCTTTACTGAAAGCTACATTATCACACCTGCTTAAAGAGTCATGTTGTCCTGCGAAGGGTGTAGATCAATCCCCCAAACTGCCCTCCCAATCAGTTAGCTGCAGTGGATTCAATTTGTTTCAGGTGTGAGTAGTGCTTCATACAAGAAAGCAAACATTTAGAACTAAGTCCATTGCATAAAATCTTTTCTTTTAAATGCATGAAAAAAAATAAAAAGGTCAAGTTTATTTCCATTTATCCTTTTATACAACTACCATATCATTTCTATAGACACTATTAAGAAAGTAGGGCAAAATAATATGAAATTAGAAACGCACAGCTGACTTCTAATGCTAAAGTTTAATAAAAGTTTACAATAGGAAGCACAGCATATTAGCTTGATCTTCACTGGGAAGTTTAAATTAAAGTTTGCAGAAGCTGCAATTGGTTATAGTATTAATCTTCTGAAACATCAAAACTTGTCATGGAATAAAAAATTGTTTGCAAAAATATATGCGCAACCAGCACAAGGCACTGCGCCATGTTTATTCCAGATAAGGAGCGGTTACTCACCATGTGCAGTAACTGGAGTTCTTCAAGGTGCCTACTCCCATGGATACTCCACTTCCACCTCATGAGCCTTTGATTAGAGATTTCCAGTAACATTGCCCATTTGGCCTGTGCATGCAGTCTACATAGACTCATGCCCTGCACCAGGCTATATAGAGCTGCATAGGTGAACTGTACTCAGTTTCTTCACCACCACAAAATCCCTCAAACTCTGAAGCAGAGAGAAAGGAGGACAAGTAATAGAGCATACATCTTGAACAACTCCAGTTACTGCACATGGTGAGCAGATCTTCGAATGAGTGTTCCTCCTAAAGGTGCTCCACTTCAAGTGACTACTGAGCATCGCCGTCAGCTGAAAGGAAGAACTTTGGAGCAAAATTCATGGCTAAAGATAAGACTGCATTCCCAAGGGCAACATCCAATCTAGAACAATGGACCACCACAACTTTTGGGAAAGGAATTATCAAAATCCAATTTGCAATCTTGCAATTCTCCACAAATGGGAACATGCTTAAGCAACACCATAGAAGAACAAGACTGTAGAATGGCTAACTCCCTAGAAGCAAACTGTATATCAGAAGAGTCATAGCAAGAATACATCCAGTAATCACCTGCAGTGTGTCCGGGTGGAGACTGCAAAGCTGCTGAAACAATCAAGCAGGCCTTCTAAATGGCTTGTTTTTGTCCACTTAGAAAGCTACCACTCTCCTGATGTCCAAGGTGCATAAGGCAGCATCTTCCCTGGGTTTATGAGCTTTGCGGGGGAGGAAATGAGAGATGGACAACTTGGTTGATGTGAAATTCAGATGATTCATTAAGTAATAATTGAGGGTGTGGGTATAAGAAAGCCTTATCTTTGAAAAACTCTCTAAAGGGAGAATCAGCCTTTAAAGTCCCAATTTCCCCAACTCTCTGACTGTTTTCAAGGATAGGTTAGCTGTTTGCTAAGTGTATGAAGTGTTCTCAATCATTCCAGAAACAGCAAAGGACTAGCTTTGCATGATGCATTACAACAGATACAAGATACATATGTCTCAGAAGTCAAGGACAATTTCTTGTCAAAGACTGCAATGATGAAAGTGGTCTTGGTCAACCAGAATCCAGAGGAATTTCATTAGATGGGTGAACTGCGATAAGAAAATACACACCATGCACATCGAGGGCTGTAAAGCAATCTCCTGTATCCAATGGTGGAATTATAGCTGCAAGACTCACTAACATGAATTTTTGTGCTTTCACAAAATTACATAGAAATCTTAGATCTAGAATAGTTCTCCACTCTCCGTACTTTGGGACCAGAAAATATTTGGGAGTAAAATCACTTCCCCCTGTGCTGAGCATGAACTGGTTCTATGGCTTGCAAGTGTAGAAGGGAGAAAATTTCCTGTCTCAACAAGTGTTCAAGAGACAGATCCTTGAAGAGGAATGGGGAAGTGGGATGACAGGAGGTGGTAAAATGAATGGAGTAACCCAATCTTATAACCTACAACTCCCATTTTTTGGATGCAGTCTTCTCACATGCAGGTAGAAAGAGGGAGAGATGGTCCCAAAGACAAGGAGGTGGGTAAAATGATGCAGCTGGAGAAGAAAAGCAGGGTTGGTCCAGAGGTCGACCAGGCTGTCAAAATTGACGTTTTGACAATGAGGATGTTTCAGCGGCTGAATTAGATGCAGAGGGTGGTCTCTTTCTTTAAAACCTCATCTGCTTCTTAGGCAGCTCAATAAGTCTCTAATAACCAGAAAACTGAACTGAGCAAGATCTCTGGACTGTCTGGGATCCACTAAACCTCTGTTTAGTTTCAGGTGTATGCAACATATGCGTCTGGGGTGCAACAAACCCAACAGTTCCTCTCTGGAAACCTGAGACCCCGGATGATCATCTAAGCTAGGCTTTGTTGTGGAACTACCTAAATCAACAGAATATATAACCATCTTAACTACTGGCAGCCACCTCAGAAAGGTGGCCCACTTTGTATCCAACAACTGGTTATACTCTTCTGAGACTATGAAAGTGGTAAACCAGATTGTTTGCCTCCATGAACTTCCAGAGCTTGTTATTCCAACAGTGGTGCTTAGTTCATTCCTCAATTATAGCAGGAGGCCCTTGAGGCGATTGCTGGGAGTACGCTCCTGCCTCTCCTTCAGCTCATCAGTCCCAAATGAATCACCAAACAAATAGTGAACCAAATGCTGGAGCAATATCTCCATATTATGGTAGCCTTCTTCAGAATGACTGGTCCTTGCTGTAACTTGATGTGGAATTCACATGTAATAATGCCAATCACGCCTTTGTGTGACAAGGGCCCACCCTCCCGCTTTTTTTGGTGAACTATTGGTTCTAACCCCAATTCCATCCTGAATTACTCTCATCGTCCTGCAACCCAGCAGTTTCTGGGCTGAACCATAGTATCTGGGGATAAGCTAAAGACCCACCCAGGAGAAGAAAAACGGGATTATAAGTGGTATGAGGACCAAGGACAATACCCACAAAGATCTCAACATCTCCCTAGGCTAGGAAGTATGGCTCTCAGTAAGGCATCTCCGTAATAACAGACGATACAGTAAACTCATTCAGCAATTCCTTGGCCTGTATTGAACCTGCCAATAGATAAATCCTATCACCTTCAAACTCCACCTGCCTCATTCTCTCAGAAGCCACCCAGTATTGTGTGTGTCCTTATTGAAGCAATATATTGCCAACCCTTTTCCCCACTTGACCCTGCCACCTGCTCCCACTAGTGCATGTTCAGGAACACAATGAGTATATCATACACAAAGTCCTTAATTCTAAAACCAAGTTGGATACTAATTGGGAGAATTACTGAGCTAAAAGTGTTTATGTCCCCAAACATTTAAAAAATATGATGCTATTCACAACTTAGCCCTAGTTACACACAAATTTATTCAAGAGTGAACTATAATTGATCCATTAAGTAACAATGACTGCAGTATAATCAACATCTATCAGGGAAGAATTTAGATCAAGCATTTTAGAAAGATGATTTTTTAAAATAGTAAGTTATTCATGGATCCTAAAATGAAGAGGGAATTAAAATTTTTATACTAAGACAGAGGTTGCTTAAGTTGCCCATGTCAGTCACTGAAAATATACAGAAAGAAAGAAAAAAGACGAGAAAAAGTTAAAAAGCAAGACTCAAGAAATTGTTTGAGACAAGCTGGTGTCTTTCAGGATCAGAAATCCCAAATCAGAAGAAGTTAACAGAAAGGGGCATAACACTAGGGAAAGTAAAATGGGAATTAGGAGAATTAAGAAGAGCATATAAAAAACAAATAATCAGACAAAACCAAGAAATGTTACTCTATCAGATATAGGAACTGGTGGACCTGCTGAATTAAAGGGCTCCAGATGAAGGACCTCTGCTTACTGTAACTGGATGACACAGGGAGAAAGACTATTTATCATAAATACATATTTAAAGCCAGTTAGAGTTTTATAAATTACAATCAATACACTTTACAATTTACAAGCCAATAAAGTAGACAATAAAGATCCAAAAATTAGTGTTGTATGCTCCTCAAAAGATATCCTGCTTAGTAAAACAGCAGGCCATATCCTGGGTCAGCTTCAGTTGATTTTTTTAAGATACAGCCTCATATAAGGTGCATTGAGTAATCTAACCTTGGTGACAAGGATTATGGGTTATGACAGAACGACAGAAAATACTGAAAATATGCCATTATATAAATGGGTGGTTTGTCTTCACACAAAATATTCTTACATCAGATCTTTGAGAGGGAGCAAGAACTGAAGCATAAAAAAAGATTCACAGATGGGAGAAGGTAGTCAGAGGCAGAGAAAGACTTTGCATAAAGAAATTGAAAGAGACTAAAGAGACTAATTTAAAGAGGAGATGAACAACAGGTCATGATGGAAACATATAAAATAAGCACTGCAGAGAAAATTAAGGACCTAGTACTGAGAATAGTCAGGCGGGGGATACTGGATGCCATGAACCACTGCTCAGACCCAACATGGGAATTTCTGTGCTCTTCCTACTTGAATGCCTCAGTCAGTACTTTAACAGTATGATCTTCAAAGAAAAGTCAGATTCTAATATACCGACATCAATGTGGTACTGCAACCCACATATAAGGTTACTTTAAAGATGTTATACAAACATATGCTTACACACTGACTTTATTCCTATGTATGTTTCTACTGAGTGCAGTAGATTCCATTTTTCTTTTAAAAGACAAGTAAAATTGATAAAATGAAAGGATTTAATCCAAGCTGCAATAAAGTGACATAGTAAATGCTCAAATGATGCATTTGCCATGGCTATTATCAGATTCCTTAACCTAGAATGGAGCAAACAAGTGGGGAAGTGATTGGATGAGCTAAATTGAATAACAACTAACAAAAGGAAGTGAAAGGCAAGCAGTCCCGTCACTAACATAAGGGTATCTTATGTACAAAGAAGTTAAATGATTAATGTTAAAGAATAACGTGGATATAAATGTCTCCTAATTTTCTCATCTCAGTAAACCTAATGATTCAGCTTATTTCATCTTTACAAAAATCTTGAGTCTGAAAAGCCAGTAAGATTGCCTTGCATGTGTGTACAGCAATCACAAACAAGATCAAGACAGCTGCTTGAAAATGCAATTTGTTATACTACTCTACTTCTACACATCATGAGTTAACTACCTCAAACTATTATCCATACTTAACAACTGATCACTGTTTTAGTGATTGCCAAGCAATGTGTCATTTTATTGAGGTACTGTAACAAAGAGTTCTCTAACACAGTGTGGCTCGCCCAGAATGCTTAGTCATTGTTCTATCAAGTAGCTATTTAGAGACTATAACTTCAGAACATATACATTGCTAGCACTTTTCCTACCAAACACATTTTCTGCAGATGTTCACTTACAGACAATGGACAAGGAGCACAGAAAAGAGAGGGGCAACAAGCCAGCTTTTTATGCTTTTAAAAACGACTTGTGGAAAAACAAGAAAAAGCCACATGTGGGAACAGACTGATGTACTACAATATGTGAAAACATCATTAGAAAGCATGCTTGCTAAGGGATTTGTGCTTATTCTTTGGACATGCTCTTTTTTGTGGTAAAAAAATTAGCTACTATTTCAGAGTTTTAGTAATTTTATACAATGACTAATTAACCTTCTGTTGTTCTTAGGTTATTTTATAACTACTGCCTCCTATCCTATTCCCAGGCCTAGTCTACACTGAGGGGGCTAAGTCGACAGGAGATACACAGTCTGCGTGTCGCAGAATGTGTATCTCCTGATGACTTAGTTACTCCTACTTACCGTGCGGTCTTCACTCAGCACCGACAACTTGAAGCTCTCTCTGGTCAATGCAGCCTTACTCCATCTGGAGGGGTGGAGTTACGGAGTTGACCAGAGAGCACTTCCGGGATCGACTGAGCGGGTTTACACTGGCCGCTCAATCAATTTTGCTGCGTCCATTCTCATGGATCGATGCTTTTTTTAAAAAAAAAAGTGTAGACAAGGTCTCAATTTATGGGCAGAAAGTTAAAAAAAAAAAACCACATCCCTTTAAGTACCCAAGGTAAATAGGAAAAACTATATATATATGAAAGAATAAAGAAAATGACAGTGGAAATCATTATGGGAAATGTATGTTTGTTTGTTTTTGTTTTGTTTTGTTTTTTTAAATAAAAATGTACTGGGACTCAGACCATCCAGCTTATAGGTTAGGTCACTGATTTTTATGTTCTCTGAATCCTCATCCAGATGTAATGATACCTTAACATAGATGGTAGGGAAGGAAGAAAGTACAAAGGACCTGAATTTACATCTCTATTTATATTGGATTTGCACCTACATGAATGAAAAGGAAAGCCCAAAGTTATTTTTATTTGTTCCTCTCACTTTATGATCAGAAGTCAAAAGATTTGCCAGTAATTAAAAAATGTAGGTTGATGTGGATAAAAGAAATTAATGTGTGTGTCTTTCTAAAGATCACTAGTCTTGCAATTAAAATATAAAATGTAGATACATTCTTTAACTTCATCTTGAAACATCTGGAAACTAGATAACTTGAATCTCATTTTTCTGCTTACACTTTTCTTTCAAAAATTCTCTGCAAATAGATTTCCACTATAGCAATAGACAATGCAGAACCATGTAGTTATTTGGAATGTGAGCAAAAAAAACCAATGCCAGCTTTGACATATAACCTCTCATCAAGATACATAACTTTTCAAGTTATAAGTAGTCATTTTTTACATACCTGCAAACTCTATATGCATATGAACTTATTAAACCGACAACAGAGTCTTGTGGCACTTTTAAAGACTAACAGATTTATTAATCGCATGAGCTTTCGTGGGAGAAAATCCCACTTCGTCAGAAAGTGCCACAAGACTCTGTTGTCTT
>ML685786.1:18573870-18620199 GCA_007922175.1 Pelusios castaneus
AATCCCACTTCGTCAGAAAGTGGGATTTTCTCCCACGAAAGCTCATGCGATTAATAAATCTGTTAGTCTTTAAAAGTGCCACAAGACTCTGTTGTCTTTCTACAATAGACTAACACGGCTACCCCTTTGGAATTTGACATTATTAAACAGAAACTGGCTAAGTGCTAAAAACTCTCATTGTTATAATACCTACATGGAAGATTGCAAGAAGTTTGAGGAACTGTCTATCAATACATTTAATTAAGTGTATTCAGAGGTGCCAGCATGGAGATAATTGACAGAGTATATCCTTGCTCAGTTCCTATGTCACAGTGGTCTCTGGTGGCCAGGAGGGGCAACTGCAAGGAAACGCCTTTTCAGAATCCCTGTCTTAGCACACTTAGTACAAACTGAAGAATTTATTTGGACAATTTAATCTACTGACCATGAGCAAAGACTTTTCAAAGGCTTACAAATTTTCCAAATTAGGATGGTTTTCACAAGAAGAGCAAAAAGCAAATCTCAAATGCAATCTGCCAGTCAGATTTCATATCTCTGCTCCAAACATGGGACTAGGGCAGTAGAGGCAACTAGACTGTTTAAATGGAAAGGTAAGAATTTAATATCGGCAAAATGTATTTGTCCCTCATCATCTCTAAAGATGGCTAATTCATCTTTGCTGAACACATCTTGAGGCAGGCACAAACCGTAGAAAATTTCAGCCTAAATTGTTTTAATTGGCAAAGTTAAAAACAACCGAAAACAGGATCTTATAACAGGAAGTGTCCAGCAGCCTTAACTGTAAGTATTACTAGCAGCTCTGCCAATAAATAATATTCTAAGTTTCACGTGAAAGCAGAAAGGAGTCAGGCCAGTGCACAAATATGGGCTTTCTCTGTCTGATACAAAACTAACAACAGGTGGTAACACTAAGTATTAAGCTGTAGGTAAAGTAACTGGCTTCCACTCACATCACTTATTTTGTATACAGAGTTTTTATTAAAAGTGAAGTTGTATTTTTGGAAGTTGTATTATAAAGCTTTCAAACACTAATAATGACTGATTGTTAATGACAGCTGAAGTTTAAAAATAACAACACTGTTTGCTTTTCTGGGAATGATGAAAAAGAAGTGACAAATACTCTTCCATTATGTGATCAGTAGACAGAAACCCATTCTCAGTTTTAATGTAACAGATTTTTCTCCTGCCTTGAAACATCAAAGCTAAGTTTGAAATGTGGATATCATTTCAAAGAAAACAACATCTATCAACTCACCTAATAAAGATCCAATCACTTTGCCTATTTATTGATTCAAAAAAAGATCCTTTATGAGTTCTTTGGTTAAAAGGGGCATTTCTCCAACATAAACTCCAATCAATTTCTTTTATTTAGAGATAAAACTGTCTCAAAACTGGAGAACTTTGAGTCATCTCTGAGAAAATTAGGGTACAAATTAGAAAGATGTCCACATGTTAGTCTCTGTGAAAAGTAACTCAGGAAAGAATGCTGGGCCACTGAACCTAATTACTTAAAAAACAGTCTGGGTGCTACTTAATTCTCAAGTCCTAAAAAGATAAGCTATTGGCTGCTCCTGGCTAACAAGTCTTTTAGTTGAAGGCTCAGGCTCACAGTATATTTTTCCTATTCTCCAATCTTTCATCAATGGCTTTTCTGAATTGCCAACAGAATTTATTTGATGTCTCTGCATCTCACTTAGGAAAAGAATGGGTGAGTCACTTGCATTAAGTTTCAGAATTATTTGCACATTTTAACTTGCTTTTAATTTAGTAAATCTTTAACAGTTGCAATAGCTGTACAAGATACTCAGTACATGTTGATTAAAAATATTCAAATAATTGATGTCTTGATTGGCTGGAAATTCTGAAAAAGAAAAAAAATCATTTTGGGTTGAGCCCACAACAATGTGAAAAAATTTTCTGTGAAGTGAAAAATCGTTCTCAATTTAACAAAATATTTTTTAGATTTCAAAGGTTTTTAAGGTAAAATTTAAGGACATTTAAAAATCATTCTAAACTGAAAATATTTTTCATTCTGAACTGAAAATAAAATATTTTATTTTGGAAATATCAAAACTAAGCATTTTGACTTTTTCTGACTTTTCTTGTTTTCATCTTTCCAACTGAAATCATTTAGCAAATACCACACAAAATGTTTTGTTTGACTTAATTGTTCATTTTGACCAAAAAAAAAGTTTCGGTTAAAAAATTTCTCCCAACTCTAATGCAGATATAATTTACTGATCAGAAGATTTTATAATTTGATAGGCACAAGTTGATTAGAATGCAGCCTTTGTAGCTAGAATACTTTACAAAATGGAAAATTTCCTACCAATAATTTCCTTTTTATTAGCAGCATCTCCCACAATTCTCGTACATATGAGCTATTGTGCTCCTGTGAGCAGTTTCTGGAGGCATTTCAAAGCTGCAGCATAGCCTATGCTAGCCACACCTCCTTCTTGTTGCTGTCGGAGGATTCATTCCAAGGCTATGAAACAAACTCTTGGAAAATTATTAGTAACAACTTCACTGCCAGATAATTAATTATGTATGGTAAGCTACTGCCTACACATTAGCAATTCAAATAAAATGCTGACCCCTTGGCTGTCAAGCCTTCCAGGGTGGGTAGAATTGTGGGAGATGTTGCACGCAGAAAGGAAATTATTGGGCAAGATATTTTCCATTTAGCAGACCTGCATCTACCACAGTTCTAAAACATACATGAAGTTCCAGAAGGGAAGCTGTGTTAGTTTAATTCAGCAAAACAAACAAGGAGTCCTGTAGCACTTTTAAAGACTAACATAAATAAATGAGTTAGCCTTTAAAAGTGCCACAGGACTCCTTGTTTGTACATGAAGCAATGAGCAGTAAACAAGGGTAGGAAAGGATAGATAAATGAGCACAGAAGATAAGAAAGACACTCCCACCCCGTCCCGCCCCAGCTTTGAATTGCTCAAGTGGCAACATTATGTCTGACTACCACCTGAAGCACCTTCTTGTCATAGGAGGACTCTGTGGAGGCATAAGTTGCACATTATAATATCTAACAGAGGCATTAGGCGAAGAGAAGGTGTTTGCTCTGCAGTGGAAGTGCATGCCATTTCAGCCTATAAGGTTGCCATCCATCTCACCGAATGTGCCTCTAATTCCTTTTGCTAACAGGTACACCAGATAGCTTTACTCCTCAACGGTACAGTCTGATACACCTAGAAAGGGATAGCTTGGATGCTCTAAGCCCTTGACAGCTCAGAGAGAAAACAAACAGAAAATTAAATTTTTGTGGATTCTGAAGGTTTGATATAAAATGTATGTCGCTGCTTCTTGGTCATATGCTAAGGCAACAGACAGAATGAAAGATGTCAGAGGCTAAAAGCCCTCCCTTTGAACACCAGTGCTAGATTCCACTTAGGGATGACTAGTCTGACCACTCACTGATCTAGCCAGTCTGATTGCTCTGAGAAATCTGGATATCTGAGGATTTAGCCAAGAAGTCTTAAAATCCTGCAAATATGCTACATAGGGCAGATACATGATAGGCTATGATGCTCAGCTCAGCTGAAGGCCCTTATTTGTACCTTTCTGAAGGAAGTCTTGAGAGGCTGGAATTCCAGGAGTCCTTGGATCTACATTGTGCTCTTGGCACCATGAACTGAACTTGATCTATATGATCCATGATTTTTAGTGTGCAAATTTCCCAGGATGAGAGCAGTGCCCTGATCCCACTGGAAGACAGCAGCACTTGGCCTAATGTGTCCTTTTCGCTAGGTTGTTAGCTGAAAGAGAACTGGGTCTGAATGGACTCGTGGACTTGGAAATAGATGACTGGTCTCAATATAAGCTGCAATGATTATTCTAGCTTCAACTCTATCTCATCAAGAACCAGAGTCACCCTGGTCAGTAGAGAGAACTATCATCCTAGTTTCTTCTCACTTGATCTTTGTTTCACCTTTCCTAAGAGATGGTAAGGCAGTAATGCATGTAATAGGAGGCACTGCAGTCATCTATGTGACAGAGTATCTGTCCCCATGAACTTGAAGTCTGCTTCCACAGTAAAGGAGGAAACAAAACTCAATCACAAGTTTAATTAAAAAACTCAAGAAGCTACTCTGAGGAGAAAACAGATTTTACATAAGATATTTTTGGAAGATTTAAGTCTTCTAAAATGCAGTAAAAATTGGAAAGTGCCTGAACCTCTGTTTATTTTTACATCAAAAGAGACTTCATCCTGGCCAAGCCTAAATCATTCAATTTCTCAAGATCAGGGAAAGGAAGCACCAGTGGTGTCATCCTAGCCAGTTCTACCCTCGGCACACTTTTGCTTAGTGGACAATGGACTTTTCTTGGGGATATTAACTTCTCTGTTCTCTCACTGCATGCCATCACCACATAATAGCCACCAAAAATTAGGGAGGTCCCTCTCAAATGTAGAGTTATATTAACATTTGTGTAATCATTATACCTAGCAGTCAACCTTAGCTATTTCAAAGAGAAAATATTATCCCCATTTTATACACTAGAAAATTGAAGAAGAGTTGTTAGGTCACTTGTCCAAAATGACACTTAACTCCATGGCAGGACTAGGAAAACTGCTCTAACCATAATATACATAATACAAAATGCCAACAAGAATTTTTGAATCAGAGCAATGTTTCTTGGAAAGATAGCTCTGGGAAAGCTTTGAACCAAAAAGCCATTAGGGAAAGTTTAAAAACTTCACAAAAACCAAGAAAAAGCAGAGTTAGGTCATGCTAAGGTAATAGCTCCATTTTTAAAATGTCTATTATTGAATATTAAATGTAAATCACTTTAAACTAGTTTGTGAAAGAGTCTGAAATTTGACTGAAAAATTGATAAAAGTTTCTTTGTTCCACAGGAACCAAGCCATTCTGGATTACAAATAAGTGAAGTCATTACTAAGTACACATCAACCTAATTTTACCAAATAAAATTATCAAAACTTCATTTTAAATGTTACTACTTTTCTGATATTCCCCCAGGCTCCCATATGATTTAATACTGTATATTAAAAATGTGGAAAAAGAGACGTACATGTCCTTGACTAGATCTGGCCCTGAGACTGTTTTGCCCAGAAATGTAAGCAGACTTAGTAATTGGCTATGCAAATACATAGATCCGGGTAACCTTGCAAAATCATCAGCAGCAGAGAGTCCCTGAAGCTGGTTCAGGCTGGCAAAAAACCACCCAAAAGTAGAAACAGAACTAAGAAATGATTTTGTAAGCATAGGGGTTTGCCTATAAAAGCAGAGCCCCGAGAACAGCAAGGGTGGAGTCGACAGGAGTAGCGCTCTGACGAGCCGTCGGACTGATCACCCGGAGGCAGCTCCCCGGTCCTAGAATCTTTGGACCGAAAGGAGGCCACCCTAGAATCGTTTGGGTTGGTAACCGTGCACGAAAACCGGAACCAGTGTGCACTGCGGACTGATAACCCGCGGATGAAGTATCAAAACGAATAAGAAACCTGTAACCAGAATGCTATTGCAGCTGCTTCTGCTTGTTATTGGGTAAATATGTCTGCAAATGATACTAATTGTAGCCAAGAGTTACTAGCGGGGCTATTTGTGTGAATAGGAGGAAGAATAGTTATAACCTTGTTTTAGCTTGTAGGATTTGGTATGCTGTTTGTATGTTTGCTGTGTTGTTTTAGGCAATTAAAAGACAGTGATTTGTTTTAAAGTATTTAGTCAATAAAAGTTACATAAACAGTGTACACCAAAATCAGTGGTCTCAGGCATTCTCCGTGAGTCCCCGCACACTGCTTTTGCATCACAAAAGAACAGCAAAAAACAGCAGCTTAACAGTGCTAATTCTAGTTTGACTATCCATATTTTCAACATTATTTTCTCAATTACAGGTATGCTTATGAAGTCTCAATTTATTAGACCATGATGTTAGGCAATATTTTCTTGCATTGTGCCATGATTTATTGTGTCATTTCATGCCCATCTACATATATGAATACTGCAAAGCATCAGTTACATCTAGGCAAACATTTTCCTTTATTCACAGTCAACAATTCTTTAAAACAGTGAACTCTTCTTTTAAAAAATTTGGTGTGGTTTGTATGTTTCATACACTATGATTTTCCTTTAAAAAATCATCGTTAGATAGTTGTCTTGCTGACACAGAATGCCCTACACAATGCTAACATTTGTAGCTTTTATGAGTCGAGATTTATCTTGAAAACTAGCATTTTTATTAGGAGGAAAATATAGGTCAAATATTGACACTGAATTAGTCTGATGAATGCAAACATGTAATGAAAGTAAGAAAAAGATACTATGTACACTTCACATTTTACATAGTTTCACATGCTGAATATAAATATTTTGACATTCCAAAGGAACAACTAAAAAAATGTCCTCTTGGCAATGAAAACAGATGAATGATAATACAGTCAATTAGATACTTCATACTGTGTACCTAATATGTAAACTTTATTCTAAAATGGTTAAAATTCTTAAAGATCCAGTTCTTTCTTAAATAGTTAAAGGAATTCAAAGCATTTGACCTTTGCACACTGTTTAAACACTTCAGTAATTGAAACAGAAGCTGAGAAATAAATGAATCTATTCCAAAAACAGCCACAGAATGGGCCAGCTGCAAAATGAAAGTTTACCATTAAAGTAACATTTTACAAGGGAGTATTGTAAATGCCAGGGCCCTATAGATATTTTCTGTCAAGCAACATTATTCTGGGCACAATACATGTATCTAATTGAAGTTTTTAATAAAAATGAGGTAACTTCTGTGACTCTACTGCTAACGTAAAAGTGTTTTGTCTGTTCCTATGAACCCTCGCAAAGTGAGGCTACAATAGGAAAAACCTGTAATTCTCCACTAATGAGAGCAATACCAGAAGCTGTAAATTAGACGTGGCACAAGCATTTTAGTATCTAACCAGAGCAGCATTAGACAGTGATAAATGCTTGGTGCCTTCTACATGACAGCTCCACTTCTGAAGGATGATAGGTCTAAATTCTCTCAGGGTAGATTGACCCTGGATTCAGTAAGTAATTCAGTTCTTAGTTACAGTCATGCACTCTAGATTGGTTTAATAAATGGCCAACAAGTGCATTGTAACTCATATCCAAGATTTACTGGTACAGAAATACTCTTGAAACAAGACACCAATACAAATGCACCGTTCAGAACATTTCTTAGCTCTCCAAAAGATAATGTAAATTAGTATACTTCTTTAATATTAAAGTCTATCAAAGTCTAGAAATTAAATGTCTGTAAAACATTTTGTTGTGCATGTGTAATCAGACAAGAGTATTCAGCTTTTATTACTATTAGAAGCAATAATTAGCACTTCATATATTGCTTATCTTTAACAGAAAGTGATCGAGAATCACATCACTAAGTTCAGTAAGTACATATCCTCAGGGTCCCTTTGCTATCACGCCAGAAATCCATTGTCTGCAGGACTCTGCTGCTGCTGCAGAATTTGATTTTTTTTTAAACTTCGCAATTACAAAGCTTAGAAAAGGACCTTCAGGGCCTGAACTAATACAGTATCTCTGCCTGAGTCTACAGATGGCTTGAAACAATAATTCTGAGATGCACAAAAAAGCTTGTTCCTTTCACCGTAAAAGGAGAGGTATTAACTCAAACCTACTAGTATCAAAATTATTTCACTGCTTGTCACTGCAGCAGAAACATCTAGCGAGCAGATTCACCAACCAGAGGATACAGGGGGAGATACTGTTGGAGATACCATGGTGGCTGGTTCCTAGGGTGAATTCTAACATGGTCAGCCCTTATTCCTTACCCTGTGATTAGGCTGTCACCTACCCCCTCCCCACAAACACGTTGCTAAAGAGTGAAGAGATTCAGCGTCTTCCCATAAACCTCAACAGCCTCTTGGTACCAAATCTCCAAAGCACTGCTTTTCTCTTTCTTAGTGCCCGAAGCTCTGAAAGCAACAATCTTTGTCAGTGGTAAAGATTAATAGACTCTCTTCTATTCAAAGGTCTATACAAGTATTTTCAAAGACTGATGTGACTACTGTGGAAGCTGCAGGTACAACTAATTTTGATTTTCAGGCCTTGAGTGACTTAAGTTATAAAAGTCAGTGAGTAGCTGAGGTTAAATAAAAGCCCTAGAGTATTGTTCCTGTTTCCTTTGACTGGACTAAGGAAATTTCCTACCTCTTTTTGGGTAGCCAACCAAAATTAGAGCCACATTACCTTACCATTCCAAATATTCAGTCATAGGTAATACTAGAGGAAGGTGAGGTCAAATCACATGTTGTAATGAGAGAAAAATTCCCCAGTGTTTGAATCCTAACATCTAATTTGATTTGCTGTTAGAGCCAGACCTGATCCTATGTCATACGCTTCCCTGCATTTAATGTCCTCCCATTCTGTAAATTTCCCATCTTCAAAGGGTCTGACGAAGTGGGATTTTCTCCCATGAAAGCTCATGCGATAAAGAAATCTGTTAGTCTTTAAAAGTGCCACAGGACTCTTGTTTGTTTTTCTGAAACAGACTAACACAGCTACCCCTTTGGCCCTAGTCACAGCCTCCAATAGTCAGATAACACTCACGAGACTGAAGTCCCCTAGAACCCTTGCTTTACAGATTTAAATGTTCTGATAAGGGGTCAAATGAGACTGAAAGATGCAATAAGAAACAATAAGACAGACAAATACAACCTGACGCCCACTTCAGCCATCTTGATCGCATTTGGCTCTCAGAGCTTTACAAACGCAAGAGGGTTAACAATTCAAGTGTGAGACGTGAAAAAAATATACCAAAACTTGAGCTGTTGCACCTGCTCTAGTCCAATGTTCTCCTGCTGCCTAAAGAAACTGGCCTACTGAAAGCCCAAAGGAAAAAATATCTGATACAGTAAATTCTGTATGGCATCATGTATCAGGATACTAACATATGGAACAATTTAACAGTTGCTCTATGCTTGGTACAGGTACATCAAATTAAAATTTTACACATTTGAAAGCAGTAGTAAAGGGAAAAAGCCTCTCTAAACTAGGAAAAGTCTGAGGTTAAAACTAACCTTAATCTGAGTTGTCGTGTTTCAAATGCTGAGGAAATTGTTTAGATACAGCAGACACTCCAGAATACAGCTTTCGTTAAACTGTAGTCAAGCCATAAAGAATCACACACTTCAGAAAAACATGGAGAAGATAGCATCTCTATAAGCTAATCTTAAAGGAAGGGCAAGGTAACCAGATATTTACTTAAATGCAAAACTGATGAAATAAACATGCAAATACTTGCAGCTCATGTTGCCTTATAGACAGACAGACAGACAGACAGACAGACAGATATAGTTTTAGGGCTGTGATACTAGAACAAAGTTACGGATGTTTAGCGGACAACAGTGCTTTAAAAACAAATGTTCTTTAAAGTGAAACCTACATTTTTCATTTCCATAGTTCAGTGTGTGTTTCAAAAAGCTACAATATTCTCAGAGAGTTCCATCCTTCAGTACAGGTTAGCATTTTTTAAAAAACACACTTGCTGATTATCTTTTCTATTCATTCTCTCTGAAGTACCTGGCACTGGCCACTGTTGAAAGACAGGATACTGTGCTAGATGGACCATTGGTCTGCCCCAGTATGTCTGTTCTTATCTTTTTAAAACAAACAAGAAGTCCTGTAGCACTTCTAAAGACCGACACATTTATTTATCGCATGAGATTTTGTGGGAGAAAATCCCAGGGATTTTCTCCCACAAAAGCTCATACAATAAATAAATGTGTCGGTCTTTAAAAGTGCTACAGGACTTCTTGTTTGTTTCGCTGAACTAGACTAACACGGCTACCCTTTGGAACTTATGTTTTTAGTTTAGGGTGACTATCATTAAAGACCATTGTTACTGAGCAACCATACTATTGTCTTCTGTGTTGGTCACCCAAAAACAAGTTTCATTGTTGCATGAGTAAACTTGATATTTAAATATTAGAGTAAGATAAACTGCATTTAAATGACCAAGTGCCTAGAAACATCCCAATAACTTTCAATTATTAAAAAAGGTTATCCTATCTCCATTATAACCTTAAGCTCACAATGATTCAAAAAGCTTTTAAAAGAATTAGTTAAAATGGCCAACAAGTGATGATGACTTTCTAAAGATGAACAACTACGCCGCTGAAGTCAGGGTGATCCGTCTCCTTCAGGGACCCCAGCTAGGGCTCTATAGCTCTTGGGAAGGACATGGGAGTGAGATATATTCTAATGGTGGCTGAGGAAGCTTCAAAGTCCCTTCTGAGAGGGGCTTCCACTTTGCCTGTTGGGTCCAAGAACTCCACTTCATATCCTCTGCAGGAGCCCTGTCCTACAGCAGAATTAGGGATAGCTGACTGGGACTAGTCTGGGCATAACTCACTCATTGCTGAGCATGAGAAAGCTGCCTCACACATATAGCATCTTTTAGATTTTGCCAAGTCATCTGCTCTCTCATGCCTGAAAGTGACCAGAGGAGCATGACAAGTAGAAATTGAACAAGAAGCTCCAGGTGGCTGTGACCACCACAGTCCTCAGATCCAGGACTAAGAAGGAGGAGAGCAGAAGACATGTGAAATAAAGAAAACAGCTTGCTACTCAAAAACAGCTAAAAATAAAAGGCTAAAGAAAAAGACTGGGACAAAGAAAATCACCATTTGACTGCTGCCACCAAGGCTGAAGACATGGCAGTAAGCAGGAAAAGGGGGTATGGCCAGAACACTGTATACTGTAGCTTTGAACTACCTCCAGGAATTGCAGAAAGGAGGGAAATAACCCATGCACAACAGAATTGTGGGAGATGCTAGGCTGCAGAATGATAAAATATACACATACAATCTGCCAGACTCAAGGAACCAAGGCATTAATGAATAGCTCAGACTGGCTATTAAATTATTTCTGAATATTTTATGCTTAAAGCTTAATTAAAATAAATAGCTATTAGATTTTGCTTTTAAAAGTGGAGTACCAGGCACTCAACTCTCTTCCTCCATCTCACCCCACCATTTCTGGACTACCTGAATGCATTCAAAATGTAAACTGAAGATTCCTACAAAGCAAAGCCCACTCAAATTTTCCAACAGCACCTATTTACCGGTGAACTAGGGCAGATGAGAAACCAGCTTCATAAACAGATGAAGCTGGCACCACCCAGAAATACAACAATCTGATCTGATTGGTTGGAGAGATGGAGACTAATATTATATGCTAAGAATTTATTTTGAAGTTTTTCCCTACAGTCTCAACTGACATCCAAGTTAATAAGGTGGGCCACATATATATTGGTTTGTCCTTTAAAACAAGTATTTAAACTGTAAAAAACCTGAACGTAATATTTGATGGAAATATCTGCTAACACAGGTGGTGCACTTGGCAATCAATGTACTTTCTTGCCTATGTCATGTAAAAAACCTCCCATATACACGCAGTAACAGAAGTAGCAATGGTCATTTCACAACCAAAGTACTTTCTAATTAAGCACTTGCCTCTAATTGGGAGCTTCAGATGATAATTGACTATTGTAAGTTGCATGCTCTAAGGTGAAAGAAAGGTTGCATAATGAGGTAGAGCTCAATTATTCTCCAGAGAGAGCCTGTAACTCAGGGAATAATTTGTATTAGAATATCTCACATAAGGCAGATTACAGAAATCTAAATCACTGTATTTTAGAACCATGTTTATTTGCCATTAACCTGATAGTGTAATAAATTAATACTAAACTGTTTCAGACAAATGTATATAATAACAGAGCCAGCTACGAACTAGAATTTACAAAACATCTTCTAAGCACATTTAATGTGAACTATGCAAGCAGCCAAACAATGTCATATTATTAATTTAACACAAGGAAGTCCATAAGATAGATAAAAGGATCGTCAACCAAAAAAATCCAAAATACCGAGTGCTCTTTATTAAATATTGTTGTTCCAGAGAAATTAAAAAGTATATTGTGACAATAAAGGTCTTTGATTGTTCCACTGCCTTATAACACAGAATCCTGTCATGAACCTATTATTCTTCAACCATTTGAATGATTTAGATAGTTCAACATTCTTGGTTAAACATTACATAAGAAATAGAAAAAACCAAACAGTTGAAAAGCAAAAGAATTTCTATTTGGTTTGAAATGTTAAGAATGTGGTAATGCTATAGATATTCAAAAGAGGTTCACATATTGCCTTTAAAAATAATGCCCCTCTTTCTCCTCCCTCTCCCCCAGTTTGCTTAACTTCTTTCCTTCAGAATCTTTCTCCAGCATGTAAAGATTTGTCAGTGTTTGGTAGTCAAAGGAAGTGCTTAAAAACTAGCATGTTTTCCACAATGAGCCACATGGGATAAGTAAATTTTACATTTTTAAAAACAAGATAATTAAATCCATATGCCCTCCCACTTACCAAGTACTTTTTACTATGCACTATAGATACTTGTTCAGAAACCAACCAACAGTCCATAGATCACTGGGTTGCATAGATACAGTTTTATTGCTAAATACGTCTATATTGGATTTGAGTTCATACTGGACTGTTACGTCCCAAGTTAAAACAAACATTCCCACATGCAAATAAGTAGGCTTTCAGCTAATTTTAAAAACTCACAAATCTACAATTAACGGGGTGACAAATGATAGAACCAGCACAGAGGAGATGAACAGAAAAATTCATAAAGAAAAAAGTTTCTTTTAAGTGTGGTACTGTAAAATGTGAAGTGTGACTTTGTATTAGTCTATCAAAAAGTAATTAGACATTATGGATTAGTCTGAGATGTAATATTAAATCTGACTGTGTTATGGTGTGAAAACATGAAAAGTTTTAAAAATCCTGTTACATAAGATTTGAACTGCAGGATTGAATTCTTAGTTTATCTGTAGGCTTCAATGAAGATCCAAGGAAGCAAAAGTCCATCTGACCAGCTCCAATTAAAATCCTAAATCTGAATATACTAACCAGACTCCTATAAAAATTAGTGACAGAGCACGTGTACACACACAGTATATGTAAGAAACAGACTGTGGCAGCACTGGTGAGTACTGCAATAACCAGAATAATACAAACTGACATTTCTGTAGTTTGAAGTATATTCAGATTTTATATAGTGTACACACACACAGATAGGTACCATATTCTCTCTGTTATTTGGGCATTATTCTTAAATCAGATTCTTGGAATATATTTCCACTTTATGCTGCGACAAAAGCATCAGTTTTGATGTGGCACAGAACTATGCATTGGCAGTACCTAACTGTGCTGAAGACATTAATGGAAAGTTAATTCTGAAGTTCGGTAAGGGATATTTAAAGCCTTCTGATAGCAATGAAGGGTTAACAGATGGTTGAGGCTTTTGTCCCTGAAAGGGGTTGAACCTCTTTCCCTGTCCTTGCTGGTAATAATGGAAGGGACCGACATTTTGGACAAGTAACTCCTAGTTTTCCAACCAAACAATGCTAGCCAGGAATCAGCCATCCACTGAAACAATAAACACATAAGCTGGATGTTTCCAAGTAAACCATAAGCATTAAACAATTAATACTGACATTAAGATTGATTTAAGTTGGGGGGGTGGAGGGGGTCAGATTTACATCTCTGGACAATTATTTGAGATGTCCGCAGTCTCAAGAAGACAACACTTCTTATAGAATAAATTTAATTTGTAATGTCTTTTTGTTTAACTTCATCCAGATTTAATTCTCAAGTAACTGCATAGATTCTGCGCCAATTGCAATGACATTTTTAAAAAAAGAAACGAGATCTCAACTGTAACAAGCATGAGCAATCAATTAATCAAATGCTGGCTACATTCCCCTGAGGATGAAAGGAAAAAAAGTTTAAGAGCTGAAGTATTAATGCCATGGTTTATGCTCTATTCTGCCACTGGAAAGTGGACAATTCTTGTACTAGGAAATGGCAAACACAAAAATTCTCCCATTCTGTAAATAATCATGTCCTAATCAACTGCCACATGTTTTGCAATCATATCCTTCTATGCTCCCATTCTGTAATTTCCCCATCTTCAAAGCATCTGACAAAGTGGGATTTTCTCTTACCAAAACTTGTGATAAATAAATTTGCTAGTCTTTAAAAGTGCCACAGAAATCCTTGTTTATATCTGAAGTATCTCTCTGAAGTATTCTCTAATATAATCAACTCAATTTGCTACAGAGTAAATTCAGTTACATACCAATATAAAAGTGTTAGTCTACATTTTTATGTATTATTTAGTATCTTCCTTGCCCTCCATATTTTGATTAAAATACAATCAGTACTGCATTACTTTTCCAATACAGCATATTGAAGATAGTACACTGCACATGAAGCATATTCTAAGATTTTAAGTGGCAACTTTTCTACAATATATTATGCAAAACAAAGTGGGGGACTATCTTAAAAACTGACTGGAAGAAGAAGGATTCAACAAGGGGCTTTGAAGATATGTGGCAGATCTCAGGCAAGAATGCAGACAAGTCACTTGTTGAAGGGAGGATTTTAACAGCAAACTAGGTGGACTAAAACTTTTGAGAGCTTTGTTGATTTTAAAGTTAAATAAGATCTAAAAAATGAATCTTAAAGAGTATAAGCAGTTTGACAAACACTTATCATAGCATTTGGGCTCTGGTATGTTTAAATTTAGAGCATTTAATAGTGATTATGTTAAGAAATTAGTGCTCATCAATTAAAAACCAAATATATAGCTCTCCCTGATTAAATACATTTAAATTAGTTCTCTATTTTTCTACTTCAGTAGAAAGTGATGTTCATTATGTATGATATCCATTAAAAGCAAGAAATACCAAAATCAATACAACTAGCTAGCTAATCTACTTAAAATATTAGTATCTACCTAGGGTACATTTAGACCCAAAACTGTTGAGTAGAGAAGTAATTATATAAAAAAAAAAAAAAAAAAAAAAAAAAAAAAAAAAAAAAAAAAAAAAAAGCTTCAGTTCAGCACAAAATACATGTGAATTCCTGAGCTCTATCACTGAATAGAGAGAACATAGTTTAACTCTATCGACAATTTATTCAGACAGCTTTTTCAAACATCTGAATCTGATGCTGTTCTTTACATTAGAGATTTATACAGTAATTCATCCCCAGGAGTCAGCTTCACCTTCAATGGAGAACTTTGGTGGCAAATGACACATGCACACATCTGTCCGTTTATTAGGGTAACAGACCAATTAAGAATAGGAGTATCTTCTGTTTTTGTAACACATGCACACTAAAGCTACAATTATCTAGTGCTCCCTCTCCTGGATCTACCTGAGCAGTGAGCATTCCAACTTACTCATGTTAACAATGAGGATGCTACTGCATTACAGACAGTCACAAGTGCCCATTATGAACCAAATCAAGGATCATCAAAAAGATAAAAACTAAGTGCACTGAAAAAGGCAATGAACACACAGTTCTATTCACTAAATCAGAGCCAACAAAAATTCTTTGACTAGACAATGCATGCAATGTATAGAATAAAATATGGACAATAAAAAGCTGAGTAGGTAACATTTTAGGTATAAGTTAATTCCACCGATTGCACTGATGCTACACCTGAAAGGAAGATAGTGTATCCCATTTCTAAAGTATGGATACCAAGACAGTTGCTCAACACCACTGAGCAAGTCAGTTGCAGAGACTGTATTAGACCTATAGGTGCCTGGCTCCTACCCTGACGCCCAATCACCTTGAATTTTTAAAGTCTCTCCAACCACTATGCAGAAAATAGGATAGAAACAAATATGCCCTATAGCACATTGTCTATGACAGAAGGGACAGCATATTTATAACCGAAACTTATGAAAATCAAACCAATATAATAGGTAGCTTTAGGTAACAACAGTATGAAAAAAATTGCAAAATTAAATTCCAGATAACCAGAGCATTATGACTTTCTTCTTTAAGAAGATAGAGACATACACAGAAATAAAACTTCCAAATGACGGACTTCAAATTCTGTTTTTACATCTAGAGTTAAAGATTGAATAAAGTGGCAAAGAGGAAATAGCAATAGAAAAAATACATATAAGGAACACATCAGATTCACCAGTGCTCAATCTAACAGCACGAACTTCAAGCCTGGTCTATACTGAAATAATCTTTTAAGATTTTAAACAAATTTAGTACTATAAATATTTTACCACATTTATAACAATTAAAGGTTAAAATATTTCAACTATCCTTCGGAGGCAACAATAAGGCATTTACCTGGATTTGAAGCTGTGAATTTAACTTAATTTTAATTAAAAAAAAATTTCATCTAGAAATAACTGATACTTTTTAGTAGGGCCACAATATGAGTAAAAAACCTGTAAGTGTCTTTACACCATATCTATATGCATCACTAAATAGGAAGAGTGCATGTCTGAAAAGAACATTAAAAGATGCTAACTTTCAGGCATATAAGGCATACGTCTAATCAGGCCAACAAACAAATAGAGGTGCCTTTTGCCCTATTATATTTTTCATTCAACTCCCAATAGTCAAGAGGAACATATGCCCGATCTTCCATACATCCAGCGTTCCTGCTGAGTACATGCTCTAACCAGTAAGAAAGCTCTTCCAAGTTAAGTGTAAACCTCTATCAGTGGCAGTGAAGCATTGAGTTGTACACTATATTCTGCTACATATTATATTTCTCTCTTGAACACAGAAGATTTAGATGCACTTTTGGATACACTCAAGCTAAGGAATAGATAACCCTATCTTTAGTATTTCTGTATTCTTTGTAATTTAAAAATGAAATTCACTAAATCACAGGCACAGAAAGACCTTTATTAGCAAGTAATTTGTGAACGAAAGAATTAAAATGAACATTAGGCATTAAAATAAATACATAAAAGCTATAATTCTGTTACAGAAGTTTAAGTCATTTAATGTAAAAATTCAGAAGTAAATTGCATAGCTCTCTGGTAATTATCAGGTAGCAATCATTCGTCAACTCTGAAGACTAAGTATTTTCAATTTATGTATGTTTATAGCTCTTTGATTACATCATCCATGTTTTCTTAAATAACCAAACTGAATTAAAGCAATAGATCATTCTGCAGTTATGATAATCAGACTTAAAATAGAAATGTTTAAATACAATATCCTTACCCTAGCATAAACTGGCTTCCTTCCTAGCATGTAGGCCTCAGAACAAGCTCTCTACTAGACTTTAGGTTTTCTTTCTTATGGGGCTGAAGAATAGGATCCTTCTGAACATTCTGGTGGCACTGCTTGCACTCAGTTTCCCTCCTCCACAAAGCATCCTTTCACTTGAGTCTAAAGAGCATAACTAAAAAAGAATATGCAAGTGTAACCCACAGAGTTTATCCTGCAGCATTTGACTTTTTTGCCCACAGAAAGGGAGAGGAGCAGTGGGGATTTCTCTTTAAATACTCAGCCTCTGCACACATATATCCATAAGTAGGCATAGGCAACTATGAGATGTTTAGTAGCTGATTCTGAAGCTATATAAAAAGTTTTAATTTAGGACAAGCAGTCTTGCATGTCATCTACAAATCCAGTTTAAGTTGAGATGCAAGGAAAAGGAAGTGGAAGAGCTAAACATATTACCACCTTAGCACCCTCCTCCCTATTGTCCAATATTTCCAAATATATACGAAGAAGCAGAAGATTTGCTGATGACATTTATTAGTCAAGGAAAAATTAAAACTAAAATCTCTAACTACAAAATAAAAATGCTTCTTTATTCTCTACATCATTCATTCCAATTCAACTGATTAGCAAATGTACATCAATGAAGTGCATTATACATGGCAGCCAAATATATGAGATTAATAGAGCCCTGTGATGGTGAATATCCATTTCTTGTGGCTGCAGACTGGATGCAGCTCCACATATTTGTATCTGCGCAAGGCTCTACAGATTAGGAAAGAGCTGGGTCCAAGAAAACTGTTAGAACCATTTTTAACTGCTCCATCTTCATGTTTAATCCAAACCCTATTTTGGTATTCTAACAGCAACTAGTTTTCCCCAAAGAACCAAATTAAAACACCTTTCCAGTGTGGCTCTTCCTGGTGAAAAGCTGTTTAACGCTAGGAGCATTTAGTTTCCAGATTTGCTATTTTGATGAGAGTTGGAACGGAAAAAAAAAAAGCCAAAAACTCCACCTTTAGTCTTCAGATTAGAAGACAAAATTATTTAAAAACACCAAAAAAGCCCTTCTGTCCCAAAACCAGACAAGAATTCCAAGAAACAAGGCTTAAAATTTCTGTAGTCAATGAAGATCTCAGAAATTTTATAACTCAAATGTTGCAGACAGACAGAAACTTGGCACCTATTAGTTTTTAAATACTCTAGAACACTATGTTCTAGCCAGAATGCTGCAGAATTTAGTGTTATGATTTACACAGTGTGGCCTCCAACAGTGTTTAATGAACAGTTTAGTTATTTAAAATGTATTCCACACAAAACCGACAAACAACAAGATAGACTTCACATGTCAGACTCTTTTCTTTAGCAGATGTTTCCCCTCTATAATATTCAAGACTCGCAGTTAGTTCATTTTTGCTTGGGAAGCTATTAAATGAACTTCAATGCCATGTTTGAACTCCATCACTAATTACAAAGGCATGTTATTGGAATCATTAAATGTCTCAGTTATGAAGAAACTGCCAGATTATAAGGAACAGACTATGCTATAATATCAAATACCTATACTTTTATTTGCATTATTTTAGATTAAGAGGATTATGTGCCTTATCTGGAAGATTTAGAAATATCAGGTACTAAAAGCGAGCACTAAATTGAGAGGTTTGCAAGTGAATTAACTGAAACCTATAGGCTATTCAACAATGCTCAAACAGGTGTTTTCATGGAAACTAATTTATATTTTTAAAATGTGAGACTACCATAAAAAGCTACTCCATTTATCACACAAAAAACTAACTTGCATACAATTTGCATGGTATTTTCTACATACATGAAAAAATGGTTTGTGCCAGAGATCCATCTACTAAATCAGATTCTTCAGATTTTATAAGGCAGAAGTGTTTACCAGTTATAATCAATTACTACTTTTTAATCTCATTTTATGCTTATAGCAGCAAAGAAAATGTTTTGAACATAAGAACGTTAAAGGAGCCTTTAAAATGAAACTGCTTACTATTCATAGCCTCTTCTAAATATGAAACCAAAAAGTGCTTTCTTATCAAAATGTTTATTTTCCATCATGTGCACACTCATGTAGTCTGAGTTACTAGCCTTGAATTACGTCTTTTGCTATAACCAGGTAAGTTACATGAATGAAAAACCAGATCAAACAAGACGGGATGTGAAATTTCGCATCTACTCACAAATCTCCAACTGAGCTCTTTGCAACTGTTCAACTACCAATATTAAGAAACAAAAATTAAGTTAATTTTAAATGGTCTTATCCAGAGTCTTTAGGCACACCAGCAGAATGACCTTAGCTCGCATTAAGCTGTGGAGGGTTATGGCCCCTTTAAAGGCTAGATAGCCAGATAATGACTTGCTGCAGCAGCTTCAGATCAGGTCAGTGTGGGGACACTGACCCATCCCTCCCCCAGCATTTATTCATTTCCAAGACACAGAGTTGGGGCTTATTCTGTTTTCTTTTAAGTGACCCTTTTGTTGAAAACTGTTCTGCTCTATTTCAAAATGGAAGGAACAAAGCACCATCTCTCACCTAACACTATATTACTTGAATTAAGCATGTGCATTGGCTTTATAAAAAAAAGATGATGGCAAAAATACAATAGGATTCTGAATTACTTTTCACGTGCAGTCCAAACACATGAAAACTGACTTGGGCACAATGTGATATATTTCAGCAAATTAACTTTTTATTAAAGATAAAAAAGCTAATAAAGGTCAGGTTACACAATTTAGAAAGTTTTCACTGTATTATAAATTAATGATTACTATCCAATTCTCATGTGGCCACACCATGGTAGCAGGCTCCAGTTTATACACTTTGCAATTTAGAAATCAAAAAGTGTTAAGAGTAAAGTTATGAATAAGGTAGAGTCAGTTATGAATTCCATTTGCAATGTCCACATTTCTCTCTCAAACCTTTGCATTTAGCTCCAGAATATACATATAGTTAAACATGTATATACAGTATTTGAAGTGCTTTTGTAGCCATGTTGGTCCCAGGATATTAGAAAGACAAGTTGGGTGGGGTATTATATTTTAACAAAACTGTACTTTGTTCCTCCTAGATATATTCTGAATATCTTGACTTAATGGCACTTACTGGTAATATCCAGCATTAAGAAACTGGAATTCTTATAAGAATACCTGTGGTTTATAAAATCACTATCAAATCTAGCAGAAAATAAGTTTTCACAGGTATACTTTGTATGTAATAGATAGACAAGTCATTAACCTTAGTGCATGTGTATTACTGCTCTTTGTAATTATAAGCTTATGACAAAATCTACACTTCTTGTAATCTATGTTTTATGGCCTTTGAAAGCAAATGAGAATGCACAAATAAGTTGTCAAACTATTGTGCAGAAATTGTGCACAGATACTTAGTTGGGGAGTCCCACTCTGCCGTCCAGCTAGAAGGTTTGAAGTACTTTAAACAATGCATTTAAATTCAATTATTGCATTACCTACATATCCTTAAGACATTCCAGGGCAATTTGACAAGAATGAAGGCCACCTGTCGGCCTTACAACTGCAGCTCCATTTGAAAATTCCTGTAACAGGCACCAGATTGGCAATTACATGCATTACAAGGCTCTGCAAAGAGGAAGTAATCCGTTTCATGCTTCTCTTAAATCATGTCAAATCTCTCCTTCCTTCCCTACTGTGTGCTCTGTTGATTGTTTCACTATTTTGATTTACAAGTAACAGTGAACATCTCAGTGAGATTCTGGTGTCTGTCCATCCTGCTCTTAAAAACCTACAATGATGTGGATTCCACAACCTCCATTTCCAGCATTTAACTGAACTTGTAGTTAGAATTTTTTCTTATTATCAAACCTAAATCTCCCTTGTTGTAAATGAAGCCCCTTGCTTTTTGTTCTACATTCTGCAGGCAGAGAATAACAGCTCACAGTCCTGTATATAACAGCCTTACCTTATTTGAAGGCTTATCAGATCCCATTAGAACACTGGTTCTCAAACTGCAGTTGCAACCCCTGATGTGGGAGCTGCAAGCTGTGAGCTCCAACCCCATCCAGCTGTGGGACTGTGAGCCTCCTAGCTTTCTCCTGATAGAGGAACGTGTGGGGGCAAGCAGTGATACACAAATGTAGGACAGGTAGATGACAAGGAGCCACAAACCAGTCATGACTTTGCAATGATGGACACAAAAGTTAACATCCTATATCTAAGATGGAATATATCTTTGTCCTTTCTTAGAACTGAGGAGACTGAACAAAAAGACTCCCCTCCACTCCTATTTCTATTCATTATGAAGACATATCAGCAGTAGAAGTCTCTTCACTGTATTCCTGGGGACCACCTTTGAGGCTCCTAGACAGAGCAATAAGGCCAATTCTATTTGCAATAGGCTCTTGTGACAAATGTCCCCAAATAGGGACAAGGAAGGGAATTTGAAATCTACCGTGTTCATATCTCTGTACAGAGAGGATACACAGGAAAATCTGATCAGCCGCTTTTGGTCCAAGGGCTTGAATAGGTTACAGTGACTAATTTAAAATAAAGATTATTCTAAAGTTTCTCAGAAGAATTTTGAGAAATCTGGAGGTTCCATCTTGCTGCTATGGATGGTAAGAGGAAATGGCATGATGCTGCCCTCTATGCCCTTGTACAGGAGCATGAGGTGGCACATGTCACATGTGTGACTCCTATGGTCATTGTTTAAAAAAAATTGGGCTGTACATTTGAAGCACATGTGCACCTACAGCATGTTTTAGACTGACATACTCAAAGAACTTGCCTCTATTGAAAGTCCTGCCCACTTCCAACCAATCACCTTCTTGAACTTTACAGATTTGCAGGCAGTCCTCAAAAGTCAGTAACAAGAAGCCATGAGGGCCCTTTTAGATTCATTTATAGTCAACCTACAAAGACTAAAATACAAAGATCACACTAGAGATTTCCTACTGCTTTCCCATTTCTTCTGAACTGTTGGATAGCACTAGTTCAATGTAAAATGTTCAGTGGTTATGAAATATTGATTATTATAGGCTCTCTGCATATTGTCCTACTTGAGGGGTTCTCATGTAAAACTTGATGAATTTTGCATCTTGATGTTTGCCTCCTGCACAGACTGACTGACAAAGGCACAGACTTGCTGATGTGAATTTGCATGTTAAGTTAACCATCAAATTCCACTTCAGGACCAAAATAACAGGTTTGTAAAGACATTTTTAGAGATTCTTCTTTTGATAATTATTGAGGGATAATAAAAGAAAATCTTACCCTTAGAATCTATCAATATCCTGGAAGCGATGCTGAAAGCTAGCTTGCTCATGTTTTCCTAAATTGGAACTCATACCTTCAGCTGCAGACATACCCGTAGTTAAAAAGGCACTAAATCTTACTTTTAAAAGATAATGCCTTTTTGCAACCCTAAACTTACCAAGCAAATAAAATACAATGAACTTAATAGTTTAACAGTTAACCTTTGATATCTCAAAATCTACTTCTTCCTTTGTATGTCTATTGCCAAGACAGAGGCCCATTCTTTATTAATCTCTACTTGGATAAACACATGACCCTTTTCTGGGGCCTACCTGGTTCTCACTACTACATTCTACTCAAAATGCTATTGCTAAAATCATTTAATGTTATTTGCTGCTGATAGAGCTATTGTTTGCCACTTTAGTTACACCACTTGCCGCCTCAAGTCCTTCATTCCTTGGAGATTTCTTACATGAGATGTGGGTCAATCCTGTCAACTCCACTTCAGTGCCTTGTTCAGCTCTGTTCCTGCCCAAAACTTTAATGAAACAAGCACACACACACGAATGCTAGTGAAAACTTTCACACTTCTGCTCTATGCAGACTACCAGCAGGTAGGCTTAACGAGAAAAGAGAAGAAACTGAAAGCCAGGGAAAAATATGCAGGTAGTCATGTGGATGGGGCAGGACAGGGAGTTTCAATATGTTTTACTACAAGAACTACTCAACTAGTTGCAGTGAAGCCTGTAAACCCAATGCTTGCACTGGGATTACAAAAACCTAGTCCTCCTCTGCATGATACTGCTTGATTTCACAGTGCTTTAGCTCTTGAAGCCTCCCCATTTTGCTGGCTTCTTTTATGGTACTCAAGAAGCAAACAAAACAGGAGAACAAATGAGTTCTGAATTCCTGTCTACCTCTACTGGTTCTAATAATTTAGTAAAATTTGCATACCTGTTTGTATTGCTGTTATGACAATGATACCCATACACAGAAATGGTTGATACAAAGTGATAGCAACTTCTTACGAGAAGCATAGTAGCAAACGAAATTCCTACTATTTGCCTGCTAAAAGAAAATTTTGGACTGAGGAATTTTAGAAGAGCCAACAGCAATCCTTTCAATATCTGTTTATTGTGCCAACAGGCAAACCTTACAAAGAGGTGATTCCAATAACACTTACCTATTTGTACTTGTTCTGGCTGACTAAGTGACACAAATGCTGATGTATCATCAATCCAAGACACCTGAATGTTACCTAAAAAATGCAGGTAAAACCAGAATCATCATAATGGTTAAGACACTTCACACAGTCTAACAGGTTCATTTCATGTACTAATGTTCCATGGGCCGGACAAAGCATATGCCTTAGCCTAACCAGTGTTTGAGATGACTGCGTCCGCTTGGCTCTTACTGTAATGGGTGCACCTCATATGCATGAGCCCAGAATCTTTTAACCATGATTAGGCATGAAGCATCCTCAATTGCTTCTCATTTCCTTCACTAATATAGAAAACTCAGTTATCAGTGAGTAAGGAGGGTGGGTCATGGGACTCACATGGATGTAAGCATCTCTAACAACCCCACTTCCTGTCAGTTAGATAATCTTTCCAACCATTTTCCCACACGTGTATCACTGACTGACCAGCATTTAAAATCGAGGAGCTGAGTGATAAGACTCCTATCTAAAAAACGACTCAGACACACCTGTCTAATCTGATATAGAAACTGCCACAAAAGCCTGCAAGAGTTACAGAATGATTATTCTAAATAAGAAAGAGGACAAGGCTCTAAGAACAATAAATGTATGAAACTTGGTCTCTGTGAGAGAGTCTGGAGGCTTGGGAAAAAATATTGGCAGTTGTGTAAATTGACAAATGATAATCTGGAACATTTTGGTAAAAGTTGCAGGTACAGCCTAATTAAATAACTCTGACCTTATGGAATACAGCATATAAGGAACCCATTACCAAAGCCTGTATTTCATTCACTGTGAGCTGAAGGGAGAGCCCCTAAAAATGCTGTTTACAGTAAGATAATATAGCAAATGTGATGAAAGATTGAAAAGGAGGGTCCCATTAGAAACAGCAACACCACCACACTAAAATCCCAGGATGGAAAGGCTCTAACTGGTAGAAGTACAATTCAATGCTTTTAGAAATCTGGATAGAGTCATGTGGGGGAAAAAACTGAATGACTCCCCAATGTGTGGCAGATGCACAGAAATAGCTGCCAAATGCACTCTAATATAACTGATTCAGAATGCTGAATATTTTAGAAACATTAAAGACATTAAGTGTTGAGATGAAAGACTTCAAGGATTGAGTGTGCGTCTGAATAGACAACACTGAAAAACACTTCCACTTAGTTTTACATATTAGTCTTGTAAAGACCTTTCTGCTCTCCATCAAAATCTCAAACTCCCTCCAACCAGCTTTTATCAATACAATTTAACCAGCTAATCCCCAGGTTGTCAGTTGTAGAGGGTTCTGCGAGACCTGGTTCTTGGCCTTACGTTATTTAACATTTTTGTCTGTGGCGTAAAATTAAAAACCATGCCTCATTCAGTTGTCAGATGATGAAAACTGGGCAGAGTGGTGAACAACAAAAAGGACAGGTCACCAACACAGAGTAATCTGGTTCATTTGGTAAGCTGGGAGTAAGCAAACAACATGCACCTCAGTATAACCAAATGTTAAGGTAATGCATCTAGAAATAAAGAATGCAAGCCATCTTTAAAGAATGAGACTATCTCGGGAAGCAATCACTTTGAAATAGACTTGAAAGTCATGGCAGATAGCTGAACATGAAGTTTCAGTGCAACACTGTGGTCAAAAAGATAATGAGTCACTGATGTATAAACAAGGGAATATCAAGGCACTGGTACAGGTACCACTGGAGTATTGTGTTCTGTAATGGTGTCCACAGTTCAAGAAAGATGTTGAAAAATTGGTAAGGGCTCAGAGAAGAATCACAATATTGATTAACAGATAGGAAAAACATTCCTTACTGTAAAAACTCAGTCAGTTCAATCTATTTAGTTTATAAAAGAGAAGGTTTAAGAGTATCTTGATCAAAGTCTCTAAATACCTACATGGGGAACAGAAATTTGACAATGAAAGGACCTTCTATCTAGCAGACAAGGCATAATAAGATCTAATGGCTTCAGGATGATGATTGGCAGGTTTAGACTGGAAATATGTAAGGGCATTGCTATTGGAATTTACCAAGAATTCTCCATCTGTGGAAATTTAGATCAAGATAGGATGTTTTTCTAAAACATATGTTCTAGTCCAAAAAGGAGTTAAATTAGCGGCGTCGCATGGTCTGTGTTACACAGGTAGTAGTCAGATCTGATGATCGCATTTGTTCCTTCTGCTTTATAATCTAACAATTAACATGAAGATCCAAATGAACTCCAAGACCACTGGATAATCAAGGTAATACTATTTATACTGTACATAATGAATAAACAGTTGGAATGAAGGTTATTCCCATTCTCCCTGTTGTTCCCCATTTCCAACTATCCAGATTAGCAAATGCAGGATATGCTGCTCTTAGTCTTTTCCAAAGATATGAAGCCAGGAATCCCTGGACAAAAAAACCAGAAAGATTGCACAGAATCATGCTGAGCAGTCACTAGGCATCTCACTGACTAATCTCTACTAGCTTTATTAAATTTCTGCCTCATGAGACTGGCCATCCCTCACCCTGGCTTTTACCTTCATCCTTCTGCTACCACTTCGAACGTTCTCAACTATATCTTGTCCTCTTTGCTCAAATCTACTCAATTTTTACTCTTACCATTCTCCTCACATCAGAACACATAGGCCGCCTCCCTGGCTCCACCAGAAGCTTGGATTTCTGATCTCCCATTTTCTCTCATCCAAAGCCTCCACTTCTACTAACTTTAGTTTCCATGTTGATGATCTCAACAATTTTAGTGCTTATCTCATTATTTGATCCTTGTCTTGATCTATTTACATATCTGACCACATCTTCACCAGGCAATGCTGCTCCTCCAATATCATTCATCTTTTCTTCAGATCACCACTTTTTCCTTAATACTGCCTCGTTCCCCATCTCTCAGTCTGACTCCTTCCACAACCTTCAATTCACTGATATGAGAGACTTCTCTGCTCCTCTTAGCCATTTCCTTCCCTCCCTAATTTATGTGCACCTTACCTCCATACCTTTCTCCTCTTTCATAGAATCATAGGGTTGGAAGAGACCTCATGAGGTCATCTAGTCCAACCCCCTGCTAAAAGCAGGACCATTCCCACTAATCATCCCAGCCAAGGATGTCTAACCGGACCTTAAATATCTCCAAAGATGGAGATTCCACCACCTCCCTAGGCAACCCGTTTCAATGTTTCACCACCCTCCGAGTGAAAAAGGTTTTCCTAATATCTAACCTCGACCACCCCACCTGCAACTTGAAACCATTGCTCTTTGTTCTGTTCTCTATTACCACTGAGAACAGCCTAGCTCCCTCCTCTTTGGAGCACCCCTTCAAGTAGTTGAAGGATGCTATCAAATCCACCCTCAATCTTCTCTTCTGTAGACTAAATAAGCCTAGTTCCTTCAGTCTTTCCTCGTACGTCATGTGCCCCCAGGCCCCCTAATCATTTTCGTTGTCCTCCGCTGGACTCTTTCTAATTTGTCAACATCCTTTCTGTAGTGGAGAGCCCAAAACTGGACTCAGTATTCCAGATGCAGCCTCACCAGTGCTGAACAGAGGGGAATAATCACATCCCATTGCTGGCAATGCTCCAACTGATGAAACCCAATATGCCATTGGCCTTTTTGGCAACAAGAGCACACTGTTGACTAATATTCAGCTTCCTGTCCACCATAACCCCCAGGTCCTTTTCTACAGTGCTGCTACTTAGCCAATCAGTCCCCAGCCTGTCGCAGTACATGTGATTTTTCCATCCTAAGTGCAGGACTTTGCACTTGTCCTTGTTGAACCTCATGAGATTTCTTTTGGCCCAGTGCTCCAATTTGTCTAGGTCTCCCTGAATCCTGTCCCATTCCCCCCAGCTTGGGATCACCCACGACCTTACTGAGCATGCAATCTATCCCATCATCCAGATCATTAATGAAGATGTTGAACAGACCTGACCCCTAGGGCACTCCACTCATTACTGGTTGACAACTAGACACTGAGCCATTGATTTCTACCCACTGAGCCCGATGATCTAGCCAGTTTTCTATCCACATTATGGTTCATTCATCCAACCCATACTTCCTTAACTTACTGACAAGAATGCTGCGGGAAACTGTATCAAAAGCCTTGCTAAAGTTGAGGTATATCATGACAACGACTCATCTCATCATAGAAGCAATCAGGTTGGTCAGATATGATTTGCCCTTGATGAATCCATGCTGACTGTTCCTGATCATTCTATTTTCATCCAAGTGTTTCAGGATGGATTCTTTGAGGACCTGCTCCATGATTTTTCCAGGGATTGAGGTGAGGCTGACTGGTCTGTAGTTCCCTGGATCCTCCTTTTTCCCTTTCTTGAAGATAGGTACTATATTTGCCTTTTTCCAATCATCCAGGACCTCCCCCGTTCACCATGAGTTTTCAAAGGTAATGGCCAGCGGCTCTCCAATCACATCGGCCAACTCCCTCAGCACCCTCAGATGCAGTTCATCCGGCTCCATAAACTTCTTTAAGTAGTCCCTAACCTTTCCCTACCCTATGATCACCATCATCCTCTCCTCCACACTCACCTTCCTTAATTCCTCTCCCTCAACTCAGTTCACCCCATTAAGTCTTCAAACCATGGTTCACGTTTCACATCTGCTTCTCCCCATCTTCCCCAATGCTTCAGAGCACATCATGCAAAACTCAAGGACCAAGAGGACGACAGCAAGATATACAGCACCCCATGCAATAGGTATGCTACAGACTAATCATGATTTAGCACTATCTACTCTAGCACCTGAAAACTGAATAGTGTACAATCATGGTTAAAGGGAATAACTAGATCTGTTCAAGACTGCCATTATCAACGGCATGACAGTTTCTTGGCCAGACAGGGACTCAGCTATGTTACTTACCAAAGGCACTGAAAAGCTGGTAAAGGTCACTAGTCTTCCATTCTTTGGGAAATGTAACATGAAGAACATGATCGCGTCTTGGCTGCACTGCAAGATAAGAATGCATTTACTAATAAAAAGCATTAGGTATTCATGTAGGTTTGAATTGTTCAATGTATCAGAAAGAAATAAAATGCATACTCAAAAGCAAATATCCATTCTAGAAAAGTGGTGCATGATTTTCAGAATTACATGCAGTTATTGATGGTAATGCACAATTACTGTAATTATGCAAGAAAATGACTACTTGCATCAAACTGGTCGGTTGGTATATGCATTTGCAACAACTGTGCATGTAGCAGTAACTGCTCACAAATTATGTATGTGCATTTTTGCCCAGCATTGCTCATATGGCCTTATGAAAATCCAGTCACTTAAGTCTCTTTCATATCAAGTTCAAGGAAACTAAACTTACTGTAAAACAGTTCTTAATTAGGTTCTTACACAGTACCAAATACAAATTAGAATATAAAACAGTCATCTTCCTCATGTGATTTATCCCATTAAAGCTAAAAATGGGAAATAAATTACCTGTTTCCTTATACTATTGATAAAATGGGAGGGACACAAGTAGAATGGAAAAGTTAACCATACACCAGAAACCCTAGGAATGCAGTGAAAATTATTTGGCTTTCAGTAAATTAAAGACAGAAAGGAAAAATGTAAAATTTGGATGAACATACAGCTTTCACAACACTGCCTCAATAAACTTACTGAATTTGTATATGACTGAAATGAAGTTGCTTTCAATATACACTTGGACACATTCTGTGATTTCCTTACCTCATTGAAAGAGTAAGAATGGGATAGCAATACTTTTGAGGTGCAAGTAATTTATACTGGTTGCCACTTTTATACATAGAAAACATCCATAATTTATCCTTTATGGGCATTTGTCTCATTCTGGTTTACTTTTTCATCCCTTGTAGCCCATCATCAGTCTATCTACTCTTGCCCTCAAAGGAGATTAGAGAATTTGTCTGGAATACTTACTACTGAAACAACCTCAGGTGGTAAATATAGTTCACTGATACCAACATTCTCCCTGCTGCTGCTGCTTCCTTCCAAATCCATATAATCCTAGGATTTAATCTGAAGTAATATTTTGGGTTGGTTAATTCTAATTCATTGCTCCACATTGTTTATGAGAACACACATGGGTTAACCACCACAGATTCTCTGCTTTAAACAGGAATGTGAAGTAGTGTGCAGTTTCCACCAGTGGAAAATTGTGCTAAGGAAATAGCTTAGCTTTTTTAGTATACTCTGCACAAATCTTATCCTACAAAAGAATTCTTAAGAATTCCTAATAAATTTGGGATTTTTTAAATAAGAAATCTGTACCTTAACTTAAAAATTTTACTTTGCATTGGTCTGCTACAGTACAATACAGAAATATATTTTGCAGTGTACAGGCAATTTCATATTTTAATATTTTGCTCTATCAACTTTCAGAAATGTTGGCTACACAAGTATTTTTAGTCTTTAAAAGAATTTTTAAAATTTTAGCACTATTATGTTTAATAGATTGCTTTCTAGTTTCTGATCATTTTGACTCACTGTACAATGTAAGATTTTTTGACAACTTTACTTGGCTTCAGATTAAAGTTTAGAAGTTGAAAAAACCTTTATTTTAGGTAATATTTTCTAGTTTATGAAAATTACTATTCAGAGATACACATTTAAAAAGATGGCCTCAGAAACTGTTTTGCATAAAACTTCTATCAGGACAAATAAAGCTAAGTGCACTGGTTTCAGGGTGTCCTATGTTGGGATCTAGTTGTTCCACCTGCCATTTCTAATTAGTAGAGGGATTATGACATATTCAAAAAACCTTGTGCACCCCAGTCCTGCACCAGATGAAGTGACTGGTCTGTCTAATGCTAGGTGATACACCTGTCTTGACACTTTAACCTTCCCTTAATAGTTCAGTGCTTATGGAAGCTACCGACCAATATAACAAGCAAGTCTTAACAATGTGAAGTGAAAGGACAGGGCTTAAGCACAAAGCATCAATATAAAGTGCATTAGTGATAACTATGGGTTGAGAGAGGTGAATGCTGAGGGTACTCATGCTCTCATCATTACTGAAGCACATATATTAGAAAAACATTTGACTAGTTCATGTCAAACAGCTTCTCTCCTTCATGATAAGAGAATTATAGAGTGATTTAAGATCTGTGGGATTTAGAATCGGCACTAGATAATTACAATATAAACTCCACCCTTCATCTTTCAAATTGCCTGTACTTGTTATTTCTCTTTCTATAATTTTGTAATTAAGATTACCATCAAAACCAATTTAAGATAATCTGAATGTAAATCTAGCAGTGACATATCAGAACAAATCAAAGGCTCGATTCTCTTCTCATTTGCATTTGCTTAAATATATTGAATGAACCTCTGGACCCATTAAATGTCCATTGCAAAATTCACTGATTTCTGGGAAGCCAGATTTTAGCCACTGATCTCATTGGAGTTGTAACTGGTTCACTCCACTTAAGATGGATAATTAGACTGTAAATATCTTTTACTCTAGAAACCAAAAATGAATACTGTATGTAGCGCCTCATGTTGTAAGCAGCGCCAGCAATGTCAATTTGTGGCATGCTCATTTTAGCTTAAGATTTGTATGAAAACAAGAACTTTGTTTTAAAGACACCTATTCTGCTACTCTTCCCCAAATTAGTCTGTTTGGTATACAAAAATTGATTATTTCTAAGGAAACCACATATAACAAAAACTTTGGGTGAAACATAAATGGAGTAATTCAGATTGTTAGAATAAGACTTAATATTTCTTGAACAGTATTTGGTAATAAAGCAAAGGCACTCAGATGAAGATTGTTAAGGAACATTTAATTTAAGCCCTCCATTAGATGTCAGTAGCTTGGAAACGAAGCAGTAGATCAAAGATCACCAGGCAAAAAAGGGTATTTTGAATTTAAAATATTTAATCTAAAGCAGGGGTGTCAAATATGTGGCCTGCGAACCAATTCCATCCAGCCCACGAGTGTGCTCCACGGGACCACATACTCCCTAACAGAGAAAGAGTGTGGTTTCGCATAGCCAGCACTCCGCAAAGCCATGAGTGTGTCAGGTCTTGCAACATCACGGAGAGCTGGGTATGTGAGACTGTGCTCTGCGAGACCACACTTTCCCCCGAGAGAGAGAGAGATTGGTATTGCAGAGTACAGTTTCACACACACAGTATTCTGCGATGCTGCGAGAGTGCCGTAGTGTTTCAATTTATAGTATGTATGGCGCACTTAAAGTACTTTAAGTCAAATCCAGCCCACCATAGCAAGTGAGTTTGATATCCCTGGTCTAAAGCTATAAGGAGAGCCAGACTTAATGAAAAAAAAAAATGTCCCTGACAAATGTAACTGTACTATAAGGAAAAGTACAAAACTTGCATGGAGAAATGTTACCACTGAAAATAACCACACAAAGTACAGTACAAATGAAAGCTAAGGTATAAAAATTCAAATGTCAAACTAATTTAAGGAATATATATATTTCTTCTTGTGCAACAGAGTTGAAGATGTATATTTCGAAGTGTTTAATTTAATCTTTGCAATCCAATTAATCTAGCATTAGTACCCTAAATTTTCCAGTGTATGATAAAGCCATATTTATGTAAATATACGGCCTTAGTAAAGCATACCGTAACTATCCCAATAACTAGGTCACATACTACTTTCAGAAATTTTTATTGATCTCCCTCCCCTACAACAGCCTCAAACTAAATTTCTCTCTGAAGTAGTTACTTACACGCAGCATAAGTGCTGGAACTAGGACTGCAAGAGGTGTTCCCGCACTCCCTGCTTGAAATGGTTTCCATTATACATAGGCTTTACAGTTTGGTTCAATGGCTCTCAGGAACCCCATTATAAAATTTGTTCTAGCACCCATGCCCTCCAGACAGGGAATTCAAAGTAGCTATCATCCAAAGGCTACAGTTACAAAAAGCTATTCTTTAGGCAGCGATTATTCAGTGCACAGAGGGGGAAAAATAAACTCTTAAAGAGGGTGGGCGGGGGGGAATACCTATTATCAGGAAGTTTTATTGTGAGGGTAAAGGCAAACGTTTTTCTTTTGAATGATAGGTTTCCAAGTCAGTGTAAATTATTTTTCTCCTAAAAAAAAATCAAATGAAAATGATGTGGGTATTTATATATCAAGCTTTCCCATGTTAAAATACTTGGAAGACAAATTTCATGTCAAGCTTAGCGTTTTTAACTCTACAACTCTAAACAATTGTGGATTACATATTCTCTATTGCTGTACAGCATATTAAGCCTACAAGCAGACTTCTGTTTTTAAAGTATCTGTTAAAGCTGTAAGGCTCCAAGGGTTTTTAAAGAAAACCTTAAACAAAGATGAAGAATTTTTAAGCCTCTATCTAATCGAAGACTAAAACCGTCCCATATTTTTAACCAAATAAATCAGAATCAAGGTTCGGACCTCTAATATTTCCAATGATGATACAGTCCATGCAATGCTTTCCCCCTTGATGTAATAATCTTGAGTGAACATGAATCTCCCCTCAATAGCCTTCATCAAAAACAAATAGCAATTTACCAGCATTCCATGGTTTTCAATGGATAGTCAAAATAACACTGTTTCTATTTGAAGGCCTATTTTCAACTTCCTAATTTCACCAAAATTTTCTTGGGCCTGAAAATTCTTACATTTAGACTACATAAGTTTTCTGTGAATTTGGAGAAAGATTGTGAATCCACTCTCAATGTCACTGAATATTCACTACCCTTGAATTCTTTACTTCCTGCAAGAGAAGAAACACTCTGCAAAATGGCCATTTAAGACTGCAAACTTTAATTCAGCCCACATTATTTTTCCAAAGATCAAGGACTGAGACTAAGAACTTTGGGTCACAGTCTACTATGTTAAACTTGGTACCCATAAGGAGTCCAAAATGATCTAGTTGCAACCCTTTTCAAATAGTATTTACGTATAGTGAAGATCCTCTGCCAGAAGAAACAAGGATGGATAAAATTTATTTTGTAAAATGAAGAAGCAGTACATTGTGCCACTTCATAAAAGTTGTGAATAGTGCTCAGATGAAATTTAAATCCCATGCTCTAGCCATGAGATGATACGGTCTGATACTTGCTTCTGCAGATGACCTGTTAAACCAGTAGTAAGATCAAGGCAAAATGAAAACAATTACTTACAGTCTGGTCCTTCCAAATTTAGATATGGTATGTCCATTACCCTCATAAGAAATAACCTGAGGCAAAAAGGAAAAGTGTCACTAGCAAGCTTATGCCACACAGCTCTTTTAAGAGGCTATTATAAAGCTTAATAATGCTCTGCTGCTCTATGATGGCCAGAAGCAGCATTAGTCACCCTGTGCAATATAGAAAGTACACAGTTAAGTAAAACCTACAGTCTCTCTAATAATTAAAAAAAAAAAAAAAGAAAAAACCCACAAGATGTAGGAAGTATGCCACCAGCTAGCTTTTCCAAGCTGTGCAATTATTTAAAAGTATATATCAGTTATCTTACTAACTTTGATCTAAAACCATTTATATGCCTAGTGTTATTAAAACAGAAAAGAAAATGTGGAAAGTACACACACATTTCAAAAGCATCCAGTAACTTAGTGGCAATGTACAAAAGCTGTTAAGTATTTAGGAACTGCTTACAATGTGGAAGGAGTAAAGAAGCATAAGCTGGAGAGGGAGTCTTCAGATTCAGCTTTGAATGTGTTGTATCTCTGTCTCTTCCTCCTCTACTCACAACTTCCTCAGTACCATTCTCTGTCCCTAGCTACATTTAATGGAACTGGAGAGCTTAAAAACTGATAGGCTATGCTACTTTAATGGAGATCAATGAGAGAGCTGTCCAAACAAAAGATATCCCCTTCTAAACTATGGTCACGTCTATACTACAGACACAACAGAGGCACATCTATGGTAATGCAGCAATATAGCGTAAACACTTGCAACAGCAATAGAAGCGGTTTTTCCATTGTGAAAATTAATCCATCCTCTTGAGAAGCAGCCACTAAATTGAGAAAATTCTTCACTGGACCTAGCAAAACAAACAAGTAGTCTGGTGACACTTTTAAAGATTAACAAATTTATTTGTCGCATGAGCTTTTGTGGGAGAAAAATCCCACTTTGACAGATGTGATTTTCTCCCATGAAAGCTCATGCGATAAATAAATCTGTTAGTCTTTAAAAGTGCCATCAGACTTCTTGTTTGTTTTACTGAATTAGACTGACACAGCTACCCCTTTGGAACCGGACCCAGCAGTGACTATACCAGGGAACTGGTCCACTTAACTGTCTCTCCCATAGGGTGAGAAAAATTCACACAGAGTGATGTAACTAGGTCATCTTAAATTTTAGGTTTAGACAACAGGCAAATGTAACAGAAAATAAGCTTTTCATCATTTTGATTCATGTTTAAAGAGTGTCCCTCTTTATAATCTGTCATATTTGAACTGTTTAGCTGCAGTAAACCAGAGAATAGAACAGGATCACCTGAATGGTTTTTAAATTGATAAAATCCATGTCACTCAACATTAAAGCACATGTCCCTATTTGCATGAGAGTTTATTAAGTAAGAAAGGGCATATGCTGAGCACACAAATAACCATTCTATCATGACAGATGCCAAGTGACTCTTGAGATTATAAATGGAATACATTCTGTCACAAATTCACTGTCCAGGAGCTTAGAACTGAACACCTAAAAGTTATTTTGTTTCTTTCACTAATGAAGCAATAGATTCCCATTAGTATGGCTAGATTTTTTTCAACAAGGTTCATCAAAAACAAGGGAATTTTAGAAAGTGCAAAAGCAAGAATATTCATACTAATACAAAATTGGCACTATGTTATTCCAAGGTTGGCGACAGGCTATTTTCAAGTCCATTACTGTAACATAATATACTTCTTGCATAAAGGACAGAAGTAGTAGTTGTCAATATGTGAAAACAATGTGTACCAAGGCTTCACTGTGGACCTAAATAATTTCAGGCCAAAGGTGACTTTCCACATAAGAAAGCAAGCAAACTTTTATTTTAAGTTCCAAAGGGGTAGCCGTGTTAGTCTATTGTAGAAAGACAACAGAGTCTTGTGGCACTTTTAAAGACTAACAGATTTATTAATCGCATGAGCTTTCGTGGGAGAAAATCCCACTTCGTCAGACGCTTTGAAGATAGGAAAGTTACAGAGTGGGAGGAAATTAAATGCAGGGGAGTGTATGACATAGCATCAAGTCTTTGATTTGCTGTTACAGCCTGACTTGATGCTATGTCATACACTCCCCTGCATTTAATTTCCTCCCACTCTGTAACTTTCCCATCTTCAAAGCATCTGACGAAGTGGGATTTTCTCCCACGAAAGCTCATGCGATTAATAAATCTGTTAGTCTTTAAAAGTGCCACAAGACTCTGTTGTCTTTTATTTTAAGGTTCTCTGAAGTCAGTGAGCCAAACTCATGCAGACATCCCAGAATGCAATGATCAATATGTAACAGCTACCAGTTAACTCTGTTAAAGTTAAAAACAGTTTCAGAAATTTGGCGAATTTGTCCATTTACAAAGTTTAGTTATTATTTCTCAAAAAGTGTCAAATTATTTGGAACTTGCCGAAATGAACCATGAAAACAAAGAAAATATAACCAAGTTATTCCTCCAGCAGTTTGCTCCTAGCTGCACCATTCAAGAATAAACCTTTCTGAAATGCCTAGAACAGCAGAACATAGCTAGCCAAAAACAATTTCAGGGAACCTGCAAGCTTACTTTAAAAAAAAACCCTTCTGAAGAACTCTTTTGCCTATTTAGAGAGGATTAAAAGTCTGGAACACTTGATTTATGAGGAAAGATTGAAAGAACTGGATTTTTTAGTCTGGAAAAGAGGAAACAGAGAGGGGTCATGATAACAGTTTTCAAGAACCTAAGAAGTTGTTGTGAAGAAGAGGAAGAAAAATTATTCTCCTTAACCACTGATGATAGGACAAGAAGCAATAGGCTTAAATTACAGCAAGGGAGGTTTAGATTGGACATTAGGAAAAAAATTCCCAACTGTCAGGGTGGTCAATCACTGGAATAAGTTGCCTAGGGAGGTTGTGGAATCTCCATCATTGGAAGTTTTTAAGAACCAGTTAGACAAACAATTATCAGGGATGGTTTAAGGTGGTACTTGGGTACATGAGTGCAGGGGACTGCACTCAATGACCACTCATGGTCCCTTCCAATTTCTGATTTTATTCTTCAGCATTGAGTGGTAAAATAAATGTAGCTTTCCACTTAGCCAATAAACACTCCAACCCCATTTATTTTATTCATAATTTGTGAGTCCTACACCAAGGTTTTCCAAAAGCCTCCATAACAAATTCAGATGTCAAAAATGCTCATTTCCCAAATAGCTCTTCCCAACAGACCAACTGCCAGCTCAAGCTAAGGCCTCACTGAACACTGAGAAATATGTAACTATGAAACAGTCTAGCTTACTTGTGAGTTAGTTTAGTTACAATAGATTATATTATAAGATTGTGTTTAGACTTTATAGAATGCTTGTATGATGCTGCACATATTAATTCTAACTACTACACCTTTATCCCATGGTATAATGTTATACTGAGTGTTTGCATCACAAAACTCTAACTGTAAATCACAAAACAGGAAAAAATGGCAAAAAAGGCATTGTGTAGCACCAAAGAATAGAGACCTTGTTGACTGCAGTCCTCACTCCTTCCAGGAAGGAGAGGCATGGGCAGGAACTCATCCCATCTATTTGGATTCTGGTGTGAAGGGGATTAAAAACCCCTGACAGGAGAAACTGGGATTTTTATGTTGTCTGGCCTCTGAAGGGCAAAGATTCGTAACATAAGCAAGCGATCCGCATGCTATTCGTTATGGGTCAGCCCCACAGGACATAGAGAGCTCCTTATTATAGGAGCTTATATTAGATTTCAATAGGTAAAGCTGTAACTCACAAGTGCGTTTACCCTGTGATAACTTTTTTAAAATTAGTAAATCTTTAGTTAATTATAGGATTGGCTACAAGCATCATCTTTGTTTTCAGACCTGAGGTAAGTGAATGGCAGTATCCCTGAATATTATTGTGAGTTTTTGCTGTAAAGTGATCATATTCCAGCTTGTCACGATGGCCAGAAAGAAGGGAATGTCCAAGGTGACTGACTGTGTCCATATGGCAGGGTTGCCAACTGTCCATAAATTTATGGACAATCAGTAAATAAAATGTACAATTTTAAACACTGTTCATAACCCCGCAAATAAATGAAAATATCCATGAAACTGGATAGAAATAAAACATTGTATTTTGACATTGATTGTCATCATTCAGAATCAATTCTTGTATCATAAAACTACATTGAATATGACTTTATCCATTTCCTGTTTTCATTTATTGCACATGCCCAAAGAACCAGATTGATCAATTAACTGCAGCTAAAACAACTGCATCATGCCAAATTCCTGGGTACAGAATATCAGTGTGAATATACACTTTTGTGACATGATTGTCTAGTTCATGGTATTTTTAGTGATGTCTGTAAAACGTTTATCATGCCAGTTTAAAAAAAAATCAACTTCAGATCTTCATGTCAGTAAAAACTAAAGTACCAAGTTGCCAACCTCCAAAACTGTGATAGTGCTTTAGGAGTTCACACTTATTAGTGAGTTGGTGAAATCTGATTATAGAACATACCACTAAGCTCAGGGTTTCTGCTCTGCTTTTTAGCAGAGAGCCCTCTGGTTGGCACTCATGGCCATGAGACACTCAACACCGTCACAACTTTCACATAATGAGAACTGGTCTGTCAAAACTATGTAAAATGTGTTAGGTGATCCATCTGTGAGCGCCTGCCACGGGAACCTCCTGGTTGCTAAGCTAATTCAAAGGACCAACATCTTCCAAAGCCACTAAGTTCCATCCATGTGGTTATCCATGGACATTTGAGGAAAAGAGCTAGCTTTCTCCATTCTCTTAAACGACTGACCATTAAAGCATTTTATATACAGTATTCTAAACCTATTTTAGTAGTCATGGAAGGTGAGAGGGCTGGACATTGTAATCTGAGTTAGCCACATCACTGATACTATAATACAAAGGAGCAGAGGTGTGCAAGCTTTTATATGCTATATTTCTCAGTTTTGACACGATGAGGATTGTCCACAAGCCATGCTCTTTTAGACGCTGGCCTCCTTACTTAAACTGTCAGAAAGGGAGTCCACTTTGACAGTTTTATTGAGGCAGTTGAAGACTAACCTTTTACTCCCAAAGATATTTATACAGGAAGGAGAAAAAACTACTACTTAGTTGTCCAACAAGCCTTAGAAGCCTTATCTATTCAATAGTGTCCAATAGCCTTTACCAGAATTACATTTTAAATGACATTTAAAACTCACGACCAATCTCATAAGAAAGCAGATCGAAAAATTTCATATCAACAATTTTCTTTGCTGGGACCATCTCCCACACAGCTCCTCTCTGCAGCTTCACAAAAGCAGATCTGCCTTTTGGCTCTGCACTCTCTGACCACACACCAGCTTGCTGCCAGCTGAGTCGTTCCCAAGTTCTAGAACTTGCGTAACATTAACACAATATTTCATGAATTAACTATATACATTAGACCAAGGAAAAATAAATCCTATGGTACTAATTAGATGACCTTTATATTAACTTTGGTTCAGTCTGTTTGTATTCCCTGTGCTTTCCCACCTTTCTCCCGAAGACAGTATGATGTTCATAAGTTTCAGTGGCAAGTACTGCTCAGCAGCACCCCTAGCGATACATACATACAAATACACACACAAAAGTTTTTCAGATCAGATGACTTTACAGGAACACACTACAAGGAAAAAAAAAACCCAAGTACTTCACATGGGGTGCACGTACACTTGTAAATTAAGTCGACTTAAGCTTGCTTAAGTCGACTTAATTTACTCTGTGTCTACACTACACTTTCCTTAAGTCGACTTAAGCAAGCTGCTTAAGTTGACTTAAGGAAAATTAAGTCGACTTTGTTAAACCTAGTTTAAAGTCGACTTTAGGCTTAAGTCAACGTTCTAAAGTCGACTTAAGCCAGTGTGGACGCAGAATAGCCCTAAGTCGACTAAGTCAGATGGCCAGAATACCTGTGCCTATGACATTACACTCTCTATCCTGGCCATTTAACCTTTCGCAAAAAATGCATGCAAGTATTTTAAAATTCCTCATACAAGAAGTCCTATCTATGTGAAGTACTTGTTTCTTTTCCTTGTAGTGCATTCCTGAAAGGTCATCTGATGTGAAAAACTTTTGTTTTTTATATTTTTTTTTAGACTTAGTATGTTATCTTTGGTTTATCCATGGTGGGCAGATGCTGCTAGTAGAAAGGGTATTATTGGTAAAAATTTGACATTCTGCAGCACAATGTCTCCCACAATTCTGGACATTGAGGAAGTAATAAGCATGAGCAATAGGACGGGTTATGAAAAATAATTTAGTGCATAAGAACCCAAAATGTTCATGAACTCACAGAAAGGTTTATATTACTTCTGGGCTGGCTATTTCTTGCCAAAGGAGGCCGTTGCAGAAAACAGAAAGTCCATGTAGTAATTAATTAAGTTCCTTAATTAAGAAAGAACAAGTGGCCACTTCAAATGTTTCTTAAGGGGATTGTCTTGTTTGTTCCACCCATGAGGATGCTAAGGATCTTACAGCATGCACCTTCATTTTTTCTGGGACAGGAACCTCTGATGATTTGTAGGCTTCCATGATACATACATATGTAAATACACAGTCTCATCTACCTAGCAATCAAAGATCTAGAAGCTCTGGGTCCCTGGGATTTCAGGTGGAAGGACATAAATAGCAAGACTTACCTTCTTGCAGAGTATGTATGCTTGAGATTTTCAAGCCTCCTCTCACATCTAAGCAAATATCCAAAGCCTAAGTAAGGGGTCACAGTCTGATAGAGGTATGGAGATATGCATCTGTTAGATATTCTGAAGTCAAGAAGCCCCTCTGGACCAGGCTCTCCAAAGGAAACTTCATTTTCTTTATTCACTTGTTGAGCTATTTGAGGTAGAGAACAGCTTTGATTCCCCCCTCTTCATTTCTGCACAATGAAAAAAGATGGAGAAGAACCCAGAGAACCTTTCTGTTGAGGGAATACTCTTTGTCACTCCCATATCCAGAAGATGAGAGATTTCATTCAGGATCCGGTAGTATTTTATGAGGTCACTGAGTAAATGGATGAAAAACATGCGGTGGAGCCTTTAGTTTGATTTTGTATTCCTGCCTTACAATTTCCTTGACCTATTTGTCAATGGTTGATTAGGAAATAAGACATTCAACAATCCCCTCTCCCTGCCCGCTCCTCCCCACCCCCCGCTTCAGTTCTGAACATAGGCCTATGCAATCTTTGTCATGGGGGAGGGGGACATTGAGGTCACGCAATTTCTCCTCCCCTCCCCCCAGATTTCGATTCCTCTGTTTTCCCTTTGAGAAACTGTTGTCTCTTCACCTGTAAGAGGATATGGAACACCTCTGTTTGAAAACGTTCTGTACTCCCTCCACTAGAAAGAAACTGTTCAGATTTTGCTGCACTATCAGCCACCATCTCTCCAGCTTTTTTCCAAAAAGAAAAAACCTTGTACTTGACCAAGCAAAGGTGGCACCTGGCTAGTGAGCTGCAAGCCTTGGGGGGGCTCAGGCTGAGAATCTCATTGCATCCATTGACACATCAACTACAAACACAGTTACTAGGGAGACTATCTTCAAAATGGCACCAAAGTCAGAACAATCACTATCCTTAAGGGCTTTGAGATTTTCCAGCCAGGACGGAGGTGCTTTTTGCAAAGCAAATAGCTGCCAGGGATGGTTGGAGGGTGACAGAGGAAGCTTCAAATTTCTTTTAGAGAGTGCTTCCAACTTTTTATCTGTTGGTTCCTTGGAGAGCTCTTTGGTTCTTGAATGTTATACACCCTGATGTCATTCTTGCTAACACACTTTCCTTCACCACGCTTGTTCTATTCATCCCTAAACATGTTCTCAAAGGAGGAATGAAGGGCTATCACAACTTCAAAGAAAGATTTTGAAGAGAGAAATGTATCCTAAGGCTTTCTCTCATGAAGTCTGCTCAAGTTGGATTTGAATTATGGAAACAATTTTGATGTACATAGCTTGAAATTACCCATGGGGGAAAAAAATCTTAGCTGCATTTCCCTCCCCACTCATCCTGTTTGGATTCAGAGACAGACTTTCCTCAGTCAAGGAGGACTCCTATCTACAGGCTTTTGGCATCCTTTCTCTTTTTTGCATTTTATTCTTTTTTTAAATCTTTTTAGTGTGCTTTTAAAGTGGTATTGATGAGACTTTTTGGAGCCTGTCTTCCTTAACACCTCTCAAGAGCTATTCTCTGAATCCTCTCCCCCACTATGTACCATTCCCCCAGGAGGGGGGACTCATTGCCAGAGTCCTCTTGGTCACCTTGGGCAGGGGGGGGGGGAGGGTCAGTAGAAGCCCTTCTTCCTTCCCCAGTGAGGACAGGACCCACTTCAAGAATTTGTGGTGGGAGGGATAAATTTATGGCTTTACAAGCCTCCTCTTTGTTCTACAGAGGTCCCCTGGGACTTTAATCCTCCCCTGAACTGAGTGGGCCAAGGTCCTCTCCACTTGTCACAGCCTCTCCCTGGACTGCACAAGTGTTCCTGGTCCATTTTCCCCTGTTGGAGTTGTGACTGCCTTGGTGAGGACACCCCCAATCACAGGTCCAACTCGTAGCCCTAGGACTTAATTGAGTTAGAAACAGAAGTCAGGCTTCATGCTGGGTACAAGTCACTGTCTGCCAAACCTAGAAGGTATGCCTCAGAAATGAAGCACTGCTTGGATTTAACCCTGTGCTTTCTAAGCCCCTCTACCAGTCCTACAAGGGATGGAGGAACTGGCAGGGAGATGCTGCAGAAGAGGCTGATAGAGGGTTAAAACCCCAGGGAGTTAACTGATCCAGGGAGGAGAACCCTATCTGCCTAAAAGCTGAGCAGAACAGCTAAATTTGCAAAGAAAAGAAGAGAGCAACAGACACGAAAGCAGAGAATCTGGCAGCAGGTGGGAGCAAAGTGGGCATGTCAGAGTGTGCAGAGCCAAAATACTGATCAGAACAGCCCAAACATCAAGAACTGTGGGAGATGCTAAGCTGGACAATCAAAATGTTAAAATTTAACAATACAAATTAATTTCCATATGCTGGGGCTCCTTCTTTCGAAACCTATTTAAAGTCACACTATAATTTGTAATTGCTTCTGTTTCAGAGATGGATATGTAACAAGCCTGACCTTGCTTCTGAGTGACCTCTAAATAGTGCAGTTGAAAGAAATCAAAGACAAGTATAGTATGGAAGAGAATAAACAAAGTATGATAACTTCTGAATATCAAATTTTAAATAGAGCTCCAAATAAGACATTTTCAGAGATTTTTCAACATGAGTATTCCTACTTGACTTATCTGTCAACAGTACATAAACCTTTATTCTTAGAATTTCATCAAACTACCATCTGTTTCAAAATTCAACACAACCAGTTGGCTTAAAGAGAAAATACACACCACATTTCACAATAGTCAATATAAGTAACTATAATTCTTCCTATTAGCTAAGCCAAAAGACAAGCTCCTAGGATCAACTAGACCATGGCTAACTGTTTTCAAATCCTCTGACAGAATTGTCAAGGTCCTGAATTATAGTATACAAGTACTGTTGGAAAAGATTAATAAACTGTTTGTTCTAAATTGGGTAAATAGCTTATGAGCAGCAATCCTAGTTTTCCATGGTAAAAGACCCACACAATTCTCTGATAACAAAACATAAAAATCTGTGTTTTTCCATTATTGAAATGAATCACAGAACTTTCATTTACATTACCACAACATATATAGGTAACAACTGAACACAATGTTTTATTGCTATATTTACAATTTTTAACTAAGTCTGATGCCTACCAGTGCCAATGATCATAACAAAAAAAAATAATAAAACTGTTATTTTCAGAATGGTAGCCATGTTAGTCTGTATACAGCAAAACAACGAGAGTCCCATAGCATCTTGAAGACTAACAAATTTCTTCAGCATAAGCTTCCATTGGCTCTAATCCACTTTGTCAGATGCAACCTGACCCCATGAAAGCTTTTGCCCGAAGAAATTTGTTAGTCTTTAAGGTGCCACGCGACTCTTGACAATTGCTATTTGTATTTCTTACATACACCAAATACTTCTATATCTGCATTGGGTATTTTCAGAAAATTAGAATTTTTTAAATGTACAAAAAATAAAGCAAAAATTGCTTTTACAAACATTATTCACTTTCTGAGTTAGTCCTGGAGGCTCAAATGAAATTTGAATTGCATAAAAACACAAACCTCTGTAACTTCACACAATGTAAGCAGTTTATTGGGTATATTTAGCTATGTAAATTTAAATGCATTAAAAAATCAACCAAAACCGAGGGACGTTGCTCACATTGAATAAGTGACACTGGTCTTTCAGTAAAATTTAGTTAATAGTTAATATACATTATTTTCTCGATTCTCTGTAAAAATGCAAATTCTGTGTTTTTCCACTGCAAACTGATTTCTAGAATCACTGCTTATGCAGAAAAAATAATTTTTTTTTTGCAAGTTAGTCATCCTTAGCTATTTGACTTACTTTGTATTTCAGACTTGTCCCACAGTACTGACACACATTCAGGTTTATCTTAATATTCTGCTGAATGGCATTTATAGAGTCAAAATGCAAAGGTGCTTAACAGAACTGAACTGGCATTTAAAACCAAAGGCTGAATGCAAAATATCTACTGTTAGCTTTTCTGCATGGAAGCTAGAAGCAGGAACTACATTTAAACTACAACATGCAATTAAAAAGTAACAGGTGCTATAAGTTTAACATTGGATTTATTTTTAGCAAACCTGTGACCCCATTTTGACTGATTTGTACTCAATTGAAATCTGATTAACTGAAGTTGTAAAGTGTTGATATGGTAAGCTATGTTTTTTCATCTTGATATAAAACTACCATTCAAGCAAATCATAAATCCATTGGGGAAGTGACTTCTACATCATAATGCTGTAAAGCTGAAGTGCTCAATCTGTAGTTCATGACCACACCACCTTTTGCGGTATACAAAGGTGTGGGGTACGGAGGTCACAGGCCAGTTCTCATGCCCTGATCTTGCTTTTCCTCAGAAGTGATTTGCTTAGTCATTCAAAACCATCCTGCCTACATCAAAATCACCAATTAAACTATTATTCAGATTTAAACGGCAGTCCTTGAAGTTTTGTTTAGCTTCCCGTTTCTGACTGAACCAAATGACTGCAATTTAGAAGTTAATACAAAAAAATTATACCAAAATACACATTCCCAGGCCCCTACCTCCACCACATATCTCTTTGCTTTACAGGGAACTTTTTTCACTTCAGCTGTTAGATTTATAGCTTCAAAAGCCAGAAAAGAAACTGTTGCAATCATCTAGTCAGACAAGTTAACAGCTCCATAGTTTGGAGAAAAGTGCATTTATATATGCATTAAATAGGAGTCATTTACATAGTGCTTCTTGCTATAGCAGCGAGGCACTAGCTTATGAAGTTAAGAAACCAGTGACAAGAATTCCAACACCACATTAGAGAATCATGGCAGTGGTCTTCAGAAATGCTGTGATGATTTATTAGGAACACCACAAACAAGTCTGACAAGACTAAACAAAATACAAATCTTGCAAGATGCCCTGGCAGAATGGAAGGTGGATATTGAAGGCCAAGTCCTTCAATGGAGAAAGCACTGCCCTTAGCTTTGGAGAGCTCAATTTTAAAAACTGAAAACTATCATCTCCCAGCCAATCTTAACTGCTTCAGTAGGATCCATGACAAAACTACTTCTTAGACAGGAGTAGCCACAACCTCCTGAATGGCCACAGACAGAAGCCACAAAAAACAGTGGCTTTCAAACTTTTTGACAGCAGCAGGGGGGTGCTGCGACCCAGTGCCTGTGGGTCTGCAACCCAATACTGGGTCCCGAACCTAATTTTGTAAACCACTGACAAAAACCACTTATGCTCCTGACAAACCAGGAGCATCAAGGGTTCCAAAAGACGCTGAGGCTGTGAACGGGAGTGGAAAAAGGGAAACACAATCTCAATAAACTGGAAGCTATATTCATAAACATTCCTCTATTTGCTTCCACTTATTAGCCAATACATTTCACAATTATCCAAGTTGATATGCAGCCAATTTATATAATGCATATATGACAGACCTCTGTATCTGCATCCAAACCCTCATTTTGGAGTATGATGTTTCTAAAAAATGGGAGTTAAAAGTATTTGAATATTGTTATTAGAATATACAATTTTTCAAGAATTTTGTGTTCATACTTTGTGGATACTGGTAAAGAGAACATTTGGTCACTGCAGTGGTCTCCAAAAATGTTTTGATATTTTATTAGGAACACCACAAACAAGTCTGACAAGACTAAACCAAATATGTATTATAACATGACACATATTTTGCCACACTTTGTAGTATTAATACCATTATGTGGACGGTAAGATTTTATGTTCTCGATTAACTCCTTGCTTCTAGAGGTTTCAATTTTGTGTGGTACTTACAAGATAAAAATATTGTACATATTAAAAGGATTTTGAAGTATTTTTTGGTTTTGAATTCATTCAAAATTAATTTTGTTAACTCAGCACCAATTACTGTCTACTGATTAGGAAATCTGAACTGACAAACCTAATCATTAAGTCAAATTCCAAAGGGGTAGCCGTGTTAGTCTATTGTAGAAAGACAACAGAGTCTTGTGGCACTTTTAAAGACTAACAGATTTATTAATCGCATGAGCTTTCGTGGGAGAAAAA
>ML685786.1:18620599-18672358 GCA_007922175.1 Pelusios castaneus
CATGAGCTTTCGTGGGAGAAAAATCCCACTTGGGATTTTCTCCCACGAAAGCTCATGCGATTAATAAATCTGTTAGTCTTTAAAAGTGCCACAAGACTCTGTTGTCTAATCATTAAGGTACTTGCTGGAGCCCATGTGATCTGATGAGATTAAGTAATTTTGAGTTAGCTGATCTTTAGCACTAAATTAAAAAGAATATAAAGAGAACAAACAAGTGTAATTCCAAAAACCTGAAACAGCTTTAAATCAATATTATATTAATCCACCAAACAGTTTTATAGTTTAGGATGTATAAAAACCAGTTTAGGCTGTAAGAGTGACCAAGATATAGCCAAGTTTTTTTCTTCCTAAAGTTAACAGATTTTATCAGCTAAATCTATAAAACAATATTGAATTCTCTCTAAAATAAGCTAGATAAGCAATGTATTACTGAAAGAGTAAACAAAGGAATAATTGCTTCAGGGCTCTCGTCCTCCGTTTACAGTATTGAATTAAAATATTTCATCTGTAAAGGGATTGGACAGTTATTACAAGTAGATGTGTTTTCTAAGAGCAGTCCATATTTCCACACTGGGAGCCAATCACCCAAAGAGCAAACGGCATGCTTAGTATCACCATGGGCATGCTCAGTATCCTGATGACCAGAGTATGAGCTATGTTACATTAGCTGCTGGGACAATGATTAATGTTAAAGTTTTTACTTGTATCAGTTGACTGAATTAGGGGCGCATGGAGATCCTAATAACTATGGAGAACTGACCATGTACCCTGCAAGGAAGACCCCAGTACTAAACATTATGACAAATCTCACCATAAAACAGATTTTTCCAAGAAAAAGGACTTCCTTCACTGGCACTTTAGGAAACAACCTATGCTGCAACTGAAGCGTCACCACCTTTGACAGTCTTAGTTTTGAATTTTAGGTGTAGAATGCCTATCCTAACCCTTTAAAATTGGAAGCTGGAATTTCAACCACCACCTTGTCAGTAGTTTCAGTATTTTCTGCAGCCAACAGCATTAAAAGTATCTCACAAGCAGTTAATATGCTAAATTATGCATATTTACATAATATACATTCTCAAATAAGCATATTTTTGATGGCAGTTAACAGATAAGTAGACTAGAATAAATCATGCAGATTTTTTTTAAAGATATTAATTCCATTTTGGTGTTTTATTTAATTCCATTCGATGTTAATCAAATTATTTGTTTTCAACAATCAGGTTTGGTTTTGTTTTTACTTTTTCCCTGAGACGCCCTCACCTTTGCCTTAACATTAACAGGGCATCGGCGTTGGAAAAAAATTAACTTGGCAACGAAGAACTAATGAACCACAGCAAGTGACTCCCTAAAGCTTGCAGTAATGAAAAGGATATGTAAAATTCTGCTAACAGATTGATTTTGAAGAATTATACCAGACCAACCACAAAACCAGTTGCCAAGAGAAATTTTACATTGTTGAGTAGCAACACTATTTTAAGAAAAGTCTTCTGCAAGCATGTATGTGCGGAGCGCTTTCCATAACTGCACTGATATGTGTATTTGAGAAACTGAGGATAAGCATCAAATGAGAAATTAAGGAACTCTGAAGTATAGGTATGGCATTTGGCATGATATCTGCAATAGAAAATGTTACACCCTTCACGTAGATGAACAGAATGAGGGAAATAGTCTGACAAATGATTGAAAGCAAGCACTGAAACAGAATAACCAGCATCTTAGTGACTATGACTAGAGATAGGATGGGTAGGACTATTTTCTGGATGCAGGACAAGAGACATGAGACACAAAGGATACTGTGAACTGTTGAGATGAAGCGAAGGCCTGTGATAGGTTCTTAATAACATTCTCTTTAAGAACAAAAAGAGTTGCTGCATTGACAAGTTTTGCAGAAAAACCACAGTGGGTGCCTCCACCAGACATTCATTAGAGATAGCTAAAATATTAATATATCATCTAGGCATGCTTAAAAACAAGGACTTAGGCCGGAGTCCTTCCACTGCCTTCAGATAATTTTGGATCAGGCTCAATTCGTTAGAGAAAACTGCTGTATATAAAGTTTGGTTTTTGGTGGGGGCACAGAAGACAGTAAGGAATTCAGGTAACTGGACAACCATAATTACTGCATAATAAGCTTTCAGAGTTGTTTGGGGTATTTTTTTTTTTTTTTGGCAGGGAAGGGAAAGGGATGCAGGTGCTATGGGGTGCTTCAAAGGGTAATGAAGGGAATTCAAAGACCTGGCCAACTACAACCATTCAGACACAGAACTTAAAAACGTTTTTTTTATATATGTGATTCTGGCATTACTGGTGAATGAAAAATGTATGTCACTCTACATTTTTGAAAAAAGTTTTCCAATCTCTAACACACACAATTGAAGAAATTCTCAAAACTTTCCATAAAAGCGTCCCTCTGAGATCCAGCAAAGAAAACATCTTCCCCTTAGAAGAGTTTTTCCACAAAGTAAAAGGACTATGAAGACAAGTGTAAAAATGGAAATTCTATCATAACTATATTGACTGCTTGTAAGGCATTTATTACTAATCAGAATGTCTGGATGCAACACAGATAATAGTTTCATCAATACCTTCCATACCTCCCTTTCACCAAACTCCATTAGGTGTTTCTGATCATAATTGTAATATTCACTTCAGCTATAAAATTATAAATGTTAACACAACCGTCTGATGAAAACTTAAATTGCAATAAAATACTAAATTATTTCTTTTTATTCCACAGAAATTTCAATTACTTGCCATAGTACCCCATTCAGCAGTAGCATTTTTAACTGCATTACATTTTAAAACTTCTTCCAGTTACCTTGAATGCTTCATTTAGGAATTAAGTATGCCTGTTCGTTGAAAGGCAATTACTGCTCTTTATTGCAAAAGCTGAGTAAGCAAGCGTATATGTAGCATGCATATTACTAACTGCTCTAACTTTAAAAATCAGCCAGTCAACTTATGATTCAACCTTAATATATCTAATAGAGTAATAATGGAAAATTCAGTCACCTATGACATTTTCAGAAAGTAGCAGCAGAATTTATATTCAGTTTTAATGGCTTGTACAATTTAGATTTTACTAGAAATCTCCTTTTTTTTTTTTTTAAACTCCAGTGTTTAGTAGAATTGTTCACCACCATTCACTAAGATCTTGTCTACTTGAACACTTAGAAAGCAGCAAGCAGGATGTGAATATACCTTGCACTTGCCTGTCCCAGTCTAATTCAACTTGTTAGAATGTGAATCAAGGAAGGCTGTGAAGGGAAATCTCTTAACAGAGATTTAGTGAGAGTGGTCAGTTGAAAATTACCACATTTTGGAAAGAAATAACCAATTCCGCACACACTGTTACCTTATTGGAGATAAATTCCAAAGGGGTAGCCGTGTTAGTCTATTGTAGAAAGACAACACTGAACACTGTTTCAACACTGAAACAGATGAATAACAAATCACAGCTTCAAAGAGAGTCTGAAGAACTCGAACTTATATGCAAATTTGACTCAGTTGTCTTGGGGTTAAACAGGGACTATGGATTTTTCTCGCATTACATCAAGTGAATTGACCTCCCCCTCCTCTATGTGCTGTTCCCCAGTGTTTTGAATCCTAACACCTATTTTGATTTGCTGTTACAGCCTGACCTGATGCTATGTCATACACTCCCCTGCATTTAATTTCCTCCCACTCTGTAACTTTCCTATCTTCAAAGCGTCTGACGAAGTGGGATTTTCTCCCACGAAAGCTCATGCGATTAATAAATCTGTTAGTCTTTAAAAGTGCCACAAGACTCTGTTGTCTTATTGGAGATAGTATTGAAGGCAGGTGGGGCTAAAGTACAAGGAAACTTACGCTTGGTGATGCAGAGCATCACCATGCCTGATTTTTCAGCATGTAGAAAATCACTGGGGTTCACATAGCTTGAGTTCAGCACTGAAGAGCCCTATACAATGAATGTCAGGAGATAGGCTCCTCAGAGTGGGTTTCACAAAAGGCAATGTAACGGAGTTAGGTGGCTCCTTACACCAAGATGAGGTTTGTGCTCTCAGCCCTGCTCTCTCTGAGAAAGGTACACCTAAATTTGGCATCAGGAATGTGGCTCCCTAGATTGGGATTCTCAGCTTCAAGGCCTTTCTATGTGTTATGGTATATCAAGAAACTGGGTGGAAAGGAGGTGGCAAATCTCCCTCCTAACTTTTAGCCCAGTTAGGGTACTCCCCTGGCATATGGGAAATTCCTGGTGCAAATTCCCCCTCCACCTGAGGGGAAGGAGGGATCTGAAGACTTCTTATATAAGTACATAACTATGGGACAATATGGTGGGGCTCCTTCAAACTGTACGAAGATGTTCCACTGTCAAAGAGATTAAGATTTTGGTCCAAGTAAAGCAAAGCTGCATTAAAAATGCCACACACTACCTTTGGGGCATCTTTCTAGGCTTTATTTTTATTTATTTATTTTTTAAATCAATGCAGCAGCAAGCTTAATTATTCCACAGACTATGGCCTGGTTTACGCTGCTGGCAAAATTTGGTAGTGGTCAACGGAAGTTACAAAAGCTATGCAAAGTAGCTTGTGTAACTCCCATTGACTTCCTAACCTTCCTTTACCATACTATCTTCACTGAGCTGTGCAGATGGGAAATGCGTTCCAAAACCATCGATGCAATGTTACACCACTTGAGAGGGTGGTTTTATTACGTCAATTTCTGGATCGACTATGTGTGTCTTTACTGACCGCTCAGTTGATCTGAGAGAAAAAAAAATATCAATCTGACAGTGGCGAATTTGCCACCATCAGTGTAAACATACCCTAAATCGACGGACCTTACAAACTATATAGAAGCATCTAATCAGAGTAATTTTCCCCACTTTGATTATTCATCAGATTTATGCAAATATTTTTCCAAGCAATAAGATATATCTCAATACCAAGATGAAGAATGGAGCTAGAGCCACAATTTAAACATAATTCCTACCATGCTGTCTTGAGCAAATTGGCAGATAATCCAACATCTCACTGGTCACAAGCAACATTTAATGAATATATGAGAGTTTTTGATCTCCCAATATCAGCTCTTTACAAAATTCTTAATACAAGTAAGACAAGCTTCTAGAGAATTTTTAATGTAAATAATATATGGAAAATCACTAGTTTAAACTGAGGGTAGGGTTTTCAGCTCCATCTCCACATTACAGCAGTTTTGAAATATACAGTGATTACTTACTTGTTAAAAAAAGGCTCAATGAGTTTTGATCTAGCAGATATATGATTTTTCGGAGGACTGAGAAATGAACCTAGTAAGCAAAGAAGAAATTCAGCATACAGTATGTAGCCAAACAGAGCATAGAGGAATAATTTTGAAAAAAAAAACAAAAACCACCTATATAATACCTAGATAGTTAGCCATGGAGATGAAACACAGTCCTGTTATGTAAGCATCATAGCCTGCTTCGTGAAGTTGTTCAGAAGCTGTGTCATAACTTGGAAACCCTTCTGCACTTTCTGAGGAAGGGGAAAAAAAAAAAAAAATCAGGTTTACCCAAGGATGTCATGGAAGTGGAAGTTAGCCCTGTGTATTTAACAAGAAACTTACATTTGCTGCAAGTGCACTATTGATAATTCTGGTTTTAAAAATTAAAAGCAATTTAAAGCTTCATTCATAGGAGAGGGCTTACAGGATCCAATCCTGTTCCCACTGAATCAAAAACTGAACCACCAGACTTTCACATAGCCCTTACCCACGCTAGAGACAATACTACCACTTTAACAGCCATGCTTCTATTGAAACAGGACTAGGCACCAGCTCATTTCTTCTGATTCTTCTACAATACATGACACATATAGTGTCTAATTGCTACTCCACTAGTAACAAACTAAGACTTTTGAAAAGTGCCCAAGTGACTTGTACGTCTAAATCCCATTTCCAAAGGAGATTTAGGGCCAGATTTTTAAAGATATTTAAATGCCTAAATATACAAATAAATACATTGCAGCACTCTGAAAATCCTACTAAGGATCCAACTGCATCTTTAGACACCTAAATACATTTTAAAAGTTTATGGTTTTTAGGTACTTTAGGATTAAGTCCCTTTGACGGTCAATGCAACTTGGAGCTTTTCAAAATTATGCACGTTTTGCAGAGAAGTGTGTGTCATTTAACTCCCCTGCCACAAGCCCCCAACAATAGGATTGTGTAACCTTTCATACATAATTTCTCAGATTCAAACCACAGACACACATCTGAGTAGTTCAAGCATTTTTTGGAGGGAAAATGGGACAGGAAGAAGAGAAACAGCTGTTTAACAAAACAACCAAGTGATATTAAACATACATACACACAATGGAAATGGAAGTCAAACTTCATTATAGTCACATTATTACAATTAAGGAGACTCTTCTACAGCAAGAGTGAGGAATGGATATAAGAAGCACACTCCAATATTTACAATAGGGCCATAAATAGGTATAATAATATAGTATTTTAGCCATATGTAAAGGAAGCCTACATGTAACAAAATAAGCTGCCTAATTGCCCTTATCTAGTATTTTTCAGCTACTATCCATGACATTAAATTCTTAGTATAATTAAGTTTAAAACCTATAAAAAAGTTACACAGCATCAAAAGTAAGGAAATGTTTTACCGACAAAAACAGTCCTCTCAAAAGAGTAGATTTCAAAGGAAAAATGTTAATAATACCCAAGAGGTTCAGTTAACCTGCTTGAGCGGAGTTTAACATCACAGTGCGTACCCACAAACACATTTCACAAATCTAACATCTGACAGAACTAGTCCAGTAACTTTAAACTAATTTTGCCTTGAAAGTTCTGAACCATGGCTGTGGCAACACTAAACTTTACAGCAGTTATTCACTACAAATGGTTATTGTTAACATATCAGCTAAATCGTGATGCAGAGCCCAACAAATAGAGAAATTAATATGATATCATACAATCATTTTGTACTACAGAGCTAAAAGAGCTCACCAGAGAGAAGTCATGATTTCATATCCTCGTATTCAAAGATACCACAAAGAATACGTTATGAAAGATGTATGTGGAAGTAGGAAACTGCTGTGCACACAAGAAACTCCTGGTGGTTGGCTCAGAAAATGATTATTATAGAAGGAAATTAGAAAGTCCCTGGATTTATATCTTGTCTTGAAACCACCCAAGTTTGTTAAACTAAGTGCATTTGTTCTGCACATTTCGCATACTAAACAGAGTAATTCAAACGTCTTTATTATTTAAGGTGAGACCTTCTCCTCCTGCTTTCAACATGTTACACTGCCCAATATTTTTCCTCTTGCTGTATCGGCAGTTCATGAGCTGCATTCCAGAATGTTAAAGTCAGTCTGTCCCTTCTGATCATTAAACATTCATTCTTTCTTTCATGCCACTGCCTTAGAGAAAGTGATACAGCTCCAAAGTACTTAATTACATTCTAAAAGATAGCATGGGACCTAGCTGTTATTGTATTTTTTCAAAAGTCCAGCTAAGTACTACAGGTAATTAATTAAATAAGAACTTTTACCTTGGCTTAATTTGAGACATAGCAGAAATTATTCACTGAAATTCAAGCTAAGAAATGCCATGAGTACAGTGACAGAACAGTTGTTCATTCAAGGATTACCATTCTACTTCACTCAAAGTGAAGATGAAGTACAATGCTTAAACCACTCAGAATAGCGATTGCAAATGGCAGTACATCTATAAGCAACTGCCATTACTAAATGGAGTCAGGGTGGATAGAAATTAATGATTATTAAAAAATAAAAATTAAAAAATCCAATTTTAATTTAAATCAGATTTTTTAATTTTTTAAAAGTATTAATAAAATACTTAATTACTCTCTTTTTAATAAATAACAGCTACAATTAAATCATCACAAACATGCTAAAGCTACACTTACAGTCTCATAAAAATGAATTAATAGATCTAGTCTGTCCAGCCTAACTACCAGATCTTGCTTCTTGAAAGTTCTGGGCTTTCAGTTTCTGTTTCTCAGCATGCACAAGGACAGACCCAGACTGCATAGGACTGTTGTTGCTCTGTGCTTATGTGGTGGTGGAGCTGGGTCAAGCAAGGCAGAGGAGGTAGTTAATACACTTGTCTTAAAGACAGAGGGCAATTATAGGAAAGGGCAGGGGTACAGTAGAAAGGAACAGTGGCATAGACCAGAAAGAAAAAGGGGAAGACATCATTCAGTACAAACATAGCTTCTTATATCCCCCACATTTTTGCCACAGAAAACCTGTTATGGCTTCTGGGCATAAGACAGACCTTATCTGGAAATATTTTAAAGAATTCCTTCCCTGAGTAAAAAAAGAAAGTGTCTCAAGTGTAAGCAATGCAAGAAAGAGATGCATGGCCTAGCTGCAAGAATGAAACATCGTAATGAAAACTAACAAGAAGTCGTGTAGCACTTCTAAAGACCAACAAATTTATCGTATGAGCTTTCATGGGTGTAATCCCACTTCATCAGAGGCATGAAATGAAAGCTGTAGCATGTCAGGTGAATAAATAAATACAGAGATTGAACTGACCTTGTGATTTGCCCTTCTCTATATTTATTCATTCACCTGACATGCTACAGCTTCCATTTCATGCATCATGAAGTGAGATTACACCTGAAGTTCCTGTGATAAATTTTGTTAGACTTTAAAAGTGCCACAGGACCCCTTGTTTGTTTTGCTGAACTAGATTAACACAGCTATCTCTCTGGAACTTGTTGTTATGAAAACTGTGTGTTTGAAAAAATATTATGTGGATGAAGATCCGGATATATCTGAAGAACAATGTGGATCAACTAGTTAGTAACAAACAATTCACTTTGCAATGAATCAATCTTCAAGACTTTCTCTCTGTCTTCTAGTATAAATTTGGTTTAACAAGTAATTGGGCAAGCTGTTTGCTATATAGGATGTTGCTAGAAAAAAAAGTTTAGCTTAGCTGCTCCTTATGGCTTGTTTAATTGATTAACTAGGTTTAGAATCTATCACCCAAGTACAGAAGGCTGCAATAAGAGAAATCTAGAGTTGGCATTTGACAAAATAATTTTCTTATTTTGTATTATATAATGCATGCCCTTTTTTTTGGAACATCATGGCCACAGACCATAATGGTGATGCCATAAGTCCATTCCCTATTTTACTTCAGCATAACTGAGCTTTCCCAAGGGAATCTCATCCTATACTTGTTTTCTCAAAAAACCAAAGTGCCAGTGAGTTCAATGGGGCTACTCCAAAATTAAGTGTACTTTAAGTGCAGTCAAGTTTTAGCTTTTTTGGTAATTTGTAATTGGATCTGCATTCAGCTGAAAAAAGTGTAAATGATTAAGTGAGTAATAGAATGAGAAGAATTGAGAAGAACGACTATTCAAAATCATATTTTAATTTTGTTTCAGGATCCCGTTTAAACAGAAAGCCACGTCTACACTGTGGGATCAACGAGCAGCCAGTGTAGACCGCTCAAATCAATCCTGGAAGTGCTCTCCTGTTGATGCAGTAACTCCACCCCTCCAAGCGGAGTAACACTGCGTTGAAGGAAAAGCATTGCCGAGTGAAGACAGCACAGTAAGTCAAAGTAACTAAGTCAATGGGAGATACGCGTTCTGCAGCGCGCAATCTGCGTGCTGCAGAACGCGTATCTCCCATCGACTTAGCCCCACAATGTAGACCAGGCCTAAGAGACTTTGACTGCCTGTCTGCAACAACTTCGGAGTCATCTGTTGATACGTTTAGCAGCAGTGCTGCAGCTACACGTTTCAGACAACAAAGTATCAGTAGCAAGCAAACGATTTCAATCTCCAGTAAATCCATTGCCATGGTTGTAGCCAGGACCTGCAAATACCTACAAGACACCACTGATGAAAAGATTGTTTGGTTCATTTATGCCACAAATTCTCCTTTTAACAATTGTTAGCATTGTTAACAATAAACTCTTCTTTGACGTGGTTGAGTCCTTATGACCAGGCTACACTCCACATACTAGAGCAAACATTGGTGGAAAGTTGCTAGATACAGTGAGAAGGATCTTGAATAGTGTGCAAGAAATAATGAGGGGGAATTTGCAAATTAAACATTGATCTGGGGAGCAATGTACACAATGATCCAGTAATATGTGCTTACGTGACAACAGAAGATAGTGTTGCATATCTTTCAAAAACAATAGATACATCAGGAAATGTCAACAGAATATTTAGAAGTGATAGCAAAAGCTGCAATAAACTGTGAACAAAAATTTAACTGTCACGTGCACAGTTTTTTCCCCACAGACAATGCTGCAAACATGGCAAACTTCGAAGAAGAAATGGAAGGATGCTCCTTGATAACATATGGCTGCACTACCCATTTAATGTATCTTTTAGCTGAAGACTTAAGTACATCTTCTCCAGGAATAAAAGAAAATATTGTTGATAGCGCTAAATACTTCCATAACAAAAACATTTTGCTTCCTTTTCACTGAAGAGAGCAGGAGGATCCAAACTAATGTTCCCTGAAGATGTTCAATGGAATTCTGTGGTTGGTTGTTTTGAACAATTTATTAAAAAAACTGGCCTATTCTCATAATACTTTGTGAAGAAAACCGTGCTGAAATAGATGGAAGTATCTCAAAGTATCTAACATTTGATTAAAGAGGAATGTAAAGAGTATGCTCAGTAAACTGAAGCCTATATTCCTAGCCTTATACTTCAGAAAAATTGTTGCTGGATTGCTGATGCTATCAAAATTAGGAAGGCACTTCAAGAGACATTAAAGAAAGAAACAGCTCACCAGAAAGTTTTAACTGCAGGCAATAAAGAAGCAACTGGATCAAGCCCTAACTCCACCTCATTTTCTTGCCAATATTTTTGACACCAGATATAAAAGTAGATGCCTAACTTCTGAAGATGATGCTCCCATGGCTTGGGCATATCAATCACTCCACAGTTATGCCAGTCATAATAAATTTCAGGGCTGAAGCAGAACCATTTAAACAGTACATGTTAAGTGATGGTGTTTTGAACAAAGTCAGTCTCCTCAATTAGTGGAAATCATGAGCCAGGCACTTTGGAACAGAGTTCCTTCAGTTGCTAAGCCAACTTTTTACAGCAGAAGCTTCTTCTGAAGGCACAGAGAGAGTATTTTCATAATTTGGTATTATTCAGTCAAAGTTAAGAAATCGACAGTTGAAAAAGAAGGAAAACTCATATTTCTGTTTCAGTCTCTGAAGAAAAATGACAGTGGGACTGGGTAAGATGAGAGCTAGTTGTAGGAGTTTTAAGGACAACATATGTTTAGTATAGTGAAAACTTGTCTTTCAGAGTTGATAAAATCTGAAAATTTAAAAAAAGTTTAAGGACAGCCATCAGTTGTAACTGCTGCAATTGCAAATGTGAAACATTTATGTAAGATTTAAGATTTAGTTTAATAAAATGTAAGTGCTATTGTGTTTGTGTGTGTGATTTAGTTCTTGCCATTCCTAACGTACTTCTGCTGAATCTGCAGCCTGGCCAGGAAACGAGTATTCCTTACATCAGGGATCAGCAACCTTTGCTGGCCCCTGTGCCAGCCCTGCCCACCGCACCCTCAGCAGGTAGCAGGGGCGGAGCCAGGCTTCAGGTGCCCTGTCGGCCCATCAACCGGCAGGCTGCCGCCGGTTCCCCGCCCCGGAGCTGGCTCCTGTCTGCAGGGGCGGCGCGGAGCTCTTGGCCCCGCCCCTTCTGGATGGCAGGAGGGAAGGGGAGCAGAGCGGGTTGCGTTGCCCCAGCCCGCCCAGAGCCACGCTGCTGCTGGCAGAGCAGAGCTGGCCCCTGCCATGGCTGGCAAGAGGGCGAGTCGGCTCAGCCTACCCAGAGCCACTGCTGCTGGCGGGAGCCGGGGCCAGGAACCAGAGGCCGCCCGCTGGCAGCAGCGGCTCCGGCCGGGCCAAGCCAACCCACCCTCTTGCCGGCCATGGCCGGGGCCGGCTCTGCCCTGCTGGCAGCAGCGCGGCTCTGGACGGACGGGGCGACGCAACACGACCCGCTCCCCTCCCCTCCTGCAATCCAGCAGGGACCCTCAGCTGTGTGCCGCAGCTGCTGGCCGCGTGGTTTCCGGGGCCAGAGGAGGAACCTGAGTGGCGCCGCATGCCGCTCAGGATTGGCCCGCGTGCCACCTCTGGCGGGGTTGCCGACCCCTGCCTTACATTAATAAAAATCAAGCTACCTAAAAAAATTACACAAACTATACCCTCCTAGACGTTGTAAAATGCTGTACTGAGTTGTAAATTAACATGTTTTTAGTGATCAGATTTGCTCCATTGTTTAAGAAACACGTGAAGAAATATCAGTAGGAAACTGGATATAAATTAATTATTTTCTCTTGGTGATTTAAATCACCATGATTTAAATCAATCCACCCTGAATGGAATTTAAACACTGTTTAATTTAGAAATAGAGTATTTTAAGCCCCAAACCAAGCATTTTTTTCTGTGAAAGAGGAAACCTAGTTCGTAGTTTAGAACCATGGGGAAAATGCTTTTATGCAGCCTTACCAACTTCAGGAGGGTTGAACGGAACCTCTTTTAAACGCTTTTCCAGTTCTGCAAGGGATGTGTTGTTAATAATTTCCTAGAAACATAAGAAGATACACTATGTGAGAAATCAGCACCAAATGCATTTTCCCATATATTGAGAATATATGGATTGGAGATAGCATTTGGGATTTAGTACTGCCACCTTCTGTTTTCTACAAAACCATACACATTCCAATTCTAAACTCTAAAATCCTGTAAATAGTTTGTTCAGACTCAAGTTTAAAGTTATATGCAAACAATTGTTATAATTACACATTTCTATCAAACAACCAATCACATCTCTGCAGCTTTTATTGCACAGTACACATCTCTAAGCTGATCTGCTTCACCAGGTCACAATTTGCATTTAGAATTCACTCAAGCCTCACAGAGGACAGTAATGCAGAAAAACAAAATCACTAGCCTGGGCATTCGGTCCACTAATTTGTTTTTGATCTTTAGGAACCATTTTTAATTTCACTTTGGGACGACTCCCAGAATGCAGAGCGTGTATATGAGCCACAGAAGAACATAATCACGTGATATTTTCTTTCAGTTGAAGTCTTACAAAAGCTGAAGAGGAAGGGTTTGCAACACTCTCTGGCTTTAGTATCCAGAGAAGCAAACACCTTGCAGGACCCAGTATTGGCTGTCATGAAGGAGAGAAGAGGTCCACAAGATGACAGACAATCAAGGATGTACAACTGTTATTCACAAAACAGAACCATTCTACCAATCTCATTAACCAGACCCACATTTTAAATAGTAACAGCAATTACATTTTTGGAATTTAGAGGACATTACGTAAATACCTAAGATATGCAGAAGTTAAGATCTGCAGGCCCCTCAGAACAGCAGAAGAAAAATATACCTAACTGGTCATATTTCTTTAAAAAGAAATACTTATTCATAATTATGAATTGAATAGGTTGTTTTTTTTTCCTTTAGTGCCCCTCATTATCCTGGTACAGACCATGTTTACTGCAAGAGCATGTGCGCTTAGAAAGTTAAAAGACTACCTCTAAGATATTGGTCCCACAAATATTGTTCAATTTATGGAATGTATTGAATTGTTACCCTAATGTGCATATGCGCACACAAGGTTAGTTTGCCTATTTTGCGTATATAATATAGGCAAACGAATTCCTATAAAATTAACCATACCTAAAAAATTTAATTGTGCTAACAGATAGAATGTGGCCATGATGAAATTATGTTTGAATAGTCAAAGGAGTCTATAAACAAAAATGATGCACATGGGATCCAAAATGCCAAAGTCCTACTCAGGCAAAAAGTCCTGTTACCTGAAAGGAGAGTTACTTGAGTAAGCCCTGCTGGAAGCGGTCCCTGAAGTTTAAGGACAATTATGATGGATAATTCATGAGGCATATTCTTGTTTTAACTGACAGAAGAACTCCTAGAAGTTTAGCTTGGACAAAGTTAATACAAAACTTTACATTTGTCCAGATCCTGAAGCTAAATGTCCCAAATCAGGTAGACAACAGAGTCCTGTGGCTCATGCGATAAATAAATCTGTTAGTCTTTAAAAGTGCCACAGGACTCTGTTGTCTTTCTACAATAGACTAACACGGCTACCCCTTTGGAATTTGACCAAATCAGGTAGTTAGAGCTTTTACCATGGAAGAACAGACTTTAAAATGCATAATAATTTGTTATTTTAAAGTTCATTTCCTGTAATATTAGAAGGGTTAGATCAAGTTTTTACAAACAGCATGAATTCATCTTGCTATAACATAAAACATTCTATTATCCTCTAGCAAAAATGTTATCTGTATTTCAACACTCATTTAACACAAAAAAAGATTTGACTATAATTATTTACATTTGTAAGTTACCTTAAAAGGTTGTGTACTTGCCATCAGTTTAGTATCCAATAGCCTAAAAATGAAACGTACGAGATAAGGACAAAGTGTTTTGCTTTTATAAACAATTTTGCCAAACCCTCCAGGATATTTTGTTTTATTAAGTGGTAAACAATAACATTAAGCTGTTGAAAATCATTAACAGATATTCAGGGAGCATTAAACTGAGCTTTGTCCACTAGAAAATGTCAACAGACTCAGCCTAATAAAAGGCGAAACTAGTAATATTAATAGCAAATGAACTTAGGTTCAGAATCAATCAGGGATCATAATAATAATTTTCATATAAAGAAAAACCAGCTTGTAAAGTCTTCTATTTGGCTAAGAAGTATTCTGAAAAGGGTTATGCAATTAGCAATGTCAAATATAAATTAAAATGCATACAGTAACAGATTACTTTTAAACTCAATTATTCTTAAATCATTGCAAATTGTGATTTGTGGCACAACCATAACTTCATGTTTAACATAGCCAAGAAGATATCAACAGTCAAATTCCAGTTATCGGTGAAAAAACTGCTCAATTGTAACCTGAAAATGAGCTTACCTGGGAAAGACACATGCTGCTAACTCCTTAAATTCAGTTAGGTCCTGAAATTTAAAAGAAAGTTTTGTTACCGTCAAACCACCACAGTGTAACGTTTATAAAAAGTATTCTACTACTTTGAAACAGATATTGATCAAGGGATTCCGACTCTGTTACCCACTAAGATTTCTAAAGTAAGATCCAATGGCTTTATTCTTTTTTACTTAATAATGAAGTGTACTTGGTTGCACACTTTGAATGTCAGCTGATACTCAGTTTTTATAGGACTATAACTTTTCATTATTTTTACACCTAAATCTTCCCCACTCATCTCCAATATTCTGCCAGGCAATGGTAACTAAACAGAAGGGCTATGTCTACACTGGCAAGTTAGTTCGAATTACGGAGGCTTAATGAATGGCTCTTGCTTAGTTCGAACTAACTTTTTCTAGTTCGAATTAAGCTAATTCGAACTAACTAAAATTAGTTCGAATTAGTTAGTTTGAACTAACTAATTCGAACTAATTTTAGCAAGTGTAGACATAGCCAAGATGACTAGAAAGTTTTAACTGGAAGTTTGATTTAACCCATGCCCTGCTTCTAACAGAAAGCCATTGCTTTTCCCATCCTAATTTATCAGACTAATGATGGTGGCCTCCATATTCTGTCTGACATTAGATCCAATCAGATACAGAAAACTGATGGACTTATTAAGAATGTCTCAAATATTTTATAGTAGAGAACTATTTGAAAGATCATTTCAGGAGATTTTTACTGGTGAAATGCTTGTAAAGTCACTGAACCTTTCTTATAAGGGGTTTGGTGTATATTATTTAAAAAAAATCAACTCTTTGAGCCAATGAAGCATGTGGACAGATGGTCAGGGACTTCTGGGGAAGGTTGAGAAAAGCCATCTCGGTACGGATACAGAAATGGCATGAATCTGCTAGGAAAGGGGAAAAGAGATGTATATCACAACCAGACTCTTATATCCAATGGAGTGGGGAAAGTAACCCAACTAAAACCCTTATGAGGGGGCAGGAGGGCAGAAGTCACTGAGACATTCTGGGAATCATCCAGACCAGTAAGGGGTTCTGTCATTGCCAGTCCTGCAATCTTTGGGTCCCTGCATGCGATGTTGATATGGGTCAGAGCTCTGACATGACAGGTAGCCCCATCAAACTCACAAAGGGAGTGTGACAATCACTTGAAAGTTCTGAACTTAACAGTCTTTGAGATATGTATACAGACTGCTTACACAGGTATGTATATAGAATATTATGCTCGTGACCTGTACTAAATTTCAAATACAATTCACAAAAGAGAGGGGTGGCTTTCTAAATCAGGTGTTTACACAAAACCAAACAAGTAATGATCTATGATACAATCCAAGAAAAGACGAACAACAGACCATTACAGTTAGTGAGAAGACACAGACATCCCAGCTACCATGTCAAAAGGGAATTTTTTCAGGAGGAAAAAAATTCTGCAAGACCTATTAAAAAGGAAGGCATTTGAAGTGAAAAGCATCCAGAACTGAGGGAGAGTCTCAAAGGTGGGGGGAGAGTGCAGGGCATTGCCTGTGAACAATGGATAACATCTAAGCTTAGGGGACAAACTGGGAAACTGTTCAAAGGCAGTAAATAACTTGTATTAGAAAAAGGAATATACCTGATATAGAAATATAAAGCATGAAGTTGCATCTTTATGTTTATTTTCTGTAACTTGTTTGCTATTTCTTACTATTTCATCTCTAAATTTGTGATTATTTAATAAAAAATATATTGTTTATTTTTATCTCAAGCAGGCCTCTGCTGTACCAATTTTGTGGAGTATGTTTGCTTAAGCGTACTGATAACTGAGGGCTACGAACCAGGGAGGAAGAGTCCAAGTGCCTGGTCCTTAAGAATTTGGGATAAACAGATTTGGGGAGACTCAGGACCATAAGGGCTGTTGGCACCACCCTGCAAAGCGTAATTAAACTGGTGGAAGCCAAGCTCTGAGCCACAGTAACATAGCATTAAGACACTCAAAATTACAAGGGAGGCTGATTTGGGTAATTTTGCAGAATACCAGTCACTACCTAACATCCTGCCGTTTTCTCTTCATGCAACTGAGGAAGTGGGTTATACCCACTAAAGCCTATGCCTTAATAAATTGTTAGTCTTTATAAGTGCCAGACAGGACTCCTTATTTCTTTTACTTCCTCTTGAAAACCCCCACCACAAGTTCAAGTCCTAAATGACTCTGCCCTTCTCTTACAGCTGCCAAGCTTTTTCCATAACAGAAGCCAGAGTAGCCTTAATGATGGCCTTGAATTCTGGATCTCTCTACTTCCACAGCAAAAGAGGGTTAACTCAAGCCGCAAGTTACAACTCCTGAAGGAGTCAATCGCATCTAAGGATGCAACCCTTTTGTCATTTGTAGAAAAAGGTCAAGAAAACAGCCTACTCCATAACTATATTGGCCAAAATCAGAGGACTTCAGTTGCAGTGAGAGCAGCTCACTAGCACGTGAGTAACTAAAAAGGCCAAGTTACAGATAGGTGAAGGTGATTTCTTGAGCAAATGACTGCCTATTTACCTATGTGCCAAAATAATTCAAACAGGCCCAAACCCAACCCCCATTCCCCACACTGAACAGCCAAGTCTTGCATAAAGCCTCCACCCTCAAATGCCCTCAAAACTTTATGTCGCCTATATAGCACACAGATGACTCATTTCCAGACACATTGTTTCTTCAGAGAAAAGTGCTGTACCCTTACCCATCTAGCACAAGTTCCGCCTTGTACATTAAGGACTTCCTAAATAATCAGAAAACCCTCCACCCCTGTTTTAAATATTCCAGTACTGCAATTCCCATCCTTATAACCAATTTGATTTTATCCTCCAAATCCTACCATTAGATTTCCATATCAACTCAACTTCTAGCTCACATCACAGAAAAGTAATTTCTTTTTAAAATATAGCAAAGGCAAGTGACACACTTCCATTCATGCTAGAGGCCTTAAGACATTAAAAATAAGGAATCTAAAAATAAACTATTATAATGTGCCTAATTACCCAGTGGATTACTGAGGCAGCACTGAGGACCAAGAGGGAAAGCATGCATTTCACATCCAGTTTCCAATAAAAGATAACTAGAACTTAATTTAAGTTGTAGGAAATCTAGTTTATCAACTGACAGAGCACTGCAACTCCTGACCACTGAAGAAAATTCTGCCCTTTAACAATTATATTCTTCTTCAGCATTATTCATGATCCACAGGAAACTACCATTTCCAATTAGCTTTCGCACACTGTAAATACTAAATGATATAGCCTTGTAAAGGCCAAAGAAGATGAATGGAATGTCTATAGTTAGAGTTAGTTTTCAATTACGGTCACACGTCATAAGTGTAATTAATTTTATGCTTAAGTCTCAATTAAAAATGGGTCAAAGACAATAAATGACATTGCACAATTATGCAATGAATGAAATTTTACAGCTTTCAGGACAAATGCTTTAGAAAGCAATTGGAGTATACAGTTAGAAATATTATAGTACACAATGCCATGAGAGTTTATTATTTGCACTTCTACAACACACATTTAATACCCTCAATCCTCACCATTTTAATTGCTTCTCCACACTGAACAGATGTTTTCACAGACCTATCCACGATGATGCCAAGATTTCTTTCCTGAGTGATAACCACTACTATAGACCCCATCACTTTGAATGTATACTTGGCATTATGTTTTGCAATGTGCCTTACTTTACATTTAATCAACATATAATTTCATCTGCCATTTTGCACTCAGCTTTGGACTTGACTATCTTGAGAAATTTAGTATCATCTGTTATTTTTGCCACTTCATTCTTCACCATTTTCCAGATTAATCATGAATATGTTGAACACCATTCACCCAGCACAAATCTTTGAAGGACCCCATTATTGAAGCTCACCATTGTGAAATCTGACCATTTAGTCCTACCCTTTGTTTCCTAACTTTTAACCAGTTACTGATCTTTCTTCTCATACCATCACTGCTCACTTTGCTTAAAAGCCTTTGGTGAGAGACCTTGTCAAAGGCTTTCTGAAAGACCAAGTACACTATATCCACTGGATCACTCTTGTTCACCTTTGTTGACTGAGCCTCTTAAAGAACTGTAATAGATTAGTGAGGTATGATTTCCCCTTACAAAAGTCATGCTGAACTTTCAAAATATTGTGTCCATCTGTGTGTCTGATCATTCTGTTTTCTACTACAGTTTCAAAAAATTTGATTAAAACTGACATTAAACTTACAGGTTTGTAATTACCAGGATCCCTTCTAGAGACTTTTTTTAAAAAAACCTGGCATTACATTAGCTATCCACTAGTCTTCTGGTAGATGCTGATTTAAGCTATAGGTTACATACCACAGTTAGTAGCTCTACAGTTTCATATTTGAGTTCCTGTACAATTCTTGGGTGAATACTATCCGGTCCTGGAGGCTTATTTTTGTTAAAGTTATCATTTTGTTTCAAACTGTTCTATTAACACCTTAATCTGGGACAGTTCTTCAGTTGTTACCTAAAAACAATGGCTCATGAGTAGGAACCTCCCCTCCATCTCTCTCTCTCAACAAAGGTGAACAAGAGTGATCCAGTGGATATGTAGCAGCACTTCATGCAAAGATAATCAGTCTGGAAGCTATCAAGTGGATGATGGAGATAATATCAGCCCTAACTGCAAACTCTCCCTAACAGAGGGTTTTAGAAAACTGATTCAACTACTGGCCAGTATTTCCAGTGAGCATATATTTCTAATAGCATTTTAAAGATTCTGTTTTAGTTTGTTCATCACACTCTAGTAAACTTCCATCCACAAGGGATTTCATATTATTTACTTCAAACCTCAGGAAACATTTTATTAATACCCAAAGACTGAAAAGGCCACTTACTTCAGGTAAAGGGCAGTAGAACTGATGGATAGTGTGCATGACATCTAGTAGCATGTTGTGTCCAACCACAAGTTTGCCCTAAAGAAAGAGCCATTATATGCAAGGAGGACATTTCAAACTGCCATATACAAAATAGGTTACGGAAAAGGCTCTGGTGCAGTTCCACACATTTTCAAATCATTACATTTTAACTTCGACGACCATACTGAATCACAAGCACTTCCAGTTCAAGCATCTGCTAGTTATTTGTACAGTGGTAGTGCCAATAAGAATGGGGAGGCTATTCTGGCAGCACTGTTCAAACATGAGTCCCTGCTCTAGAGAGCATAGCAAAACCATTAAAAACCCTACTTTGAATATTTAGGTAGAAAATGGTTCATCCAGAACATCTTACCCAGTTCTGGGAGAATACTTCCTTCAATTTTCTGGGCTCTGAAAAACTCAGTTTGACTCCAGATTTTGTCACTAAAGTTCTTTTATTTGGCATACAGCAACCCTACACTGAGTTGATCAAACAAATGCTGGAAGGTGAATAAATGCATGATGCATCACAGCTCCAAACTTACAGAAACCCTTTCCCTTCACATCCATTTATATATCTCATTGAATTTACTGTAAATCACATTTTTGGAATGGCTTGGTTACTTTGCAAGAACCAATCCCAACCCCAGGCAGCATGTTCTATCCACTGCTGTCCATGCTCCACGTCTCCTCCGCATTCCTGACTTATCTTGTCCATTGCTCATTCCCTGAATGTCTCTCTCTTATCTTAGCTGGCTCAAACATTCTGTCTTTTTAGCATACTGACCTATTTACTTATCTTATATAGCACAGTGGTTCTGTTTGCAGCCTGATAACCCATTTACCTCTCTAATCCTATCCTCCAAGTAATGAGGACTCACTCCAGGTGTTAATTACTCATGTCAGGCCAGACCTCAGCTACAATCTAAAGGTATGTGTGAAAAAACAATCTGTTGGTTAACTTACAGAATTAGCAACTGCATGAATGACTCTGGAAAATCCCACTGCATCACTGAGTTCTTCCTGTAAGCAAGATTTCAGGTATTATTAAATAAAGTATAAACACAAATCACTGAGAGCACTATCTGCATATTGTGATCATTAGACAAGTAATCTGCAACTCCATCTCAAATTAAGGTCCCACTATCTGTATACTCCATAAAATGACAATCAAATCAGATATTAGGAAAGTATTCTCTTCTGGTCAAAGTATGGCACTTATATCTGCTTTATCTTTAGCAGTATAAAAATACAGAAGATATAAATAAGCATAAATAAAAACAAATCAACTTATGCCTCAGATCCCTCAAAGCATGTGGAATTCAAATCAGTTAGGTCTCTTCCCCAATTCCAACATTTCAGTTAAAACAAACAGCATTTTCTTCACATTAAGAAAGTGCAAAGACACTAAAAAGTTACCTGTTCTTTTGCTTGTTTCTGCTGTTCTCGTCTTTTGCGCTCTTCTTCATCTACCTTGCTAATGACAATGTATCTTTCTTTCTGAAAGCAGTAATGATTTAAATAAATTATTCCAAAAGTTTGACAAAAAAGTCGAAAACTAAAAGAGAATCCCAACACTAATACATAGAACAATCACAACTTGCTATTTAAATTCCAATGCAAACAAAGCTAAATTGCATCTGTTACTCTCAGAGTTTGCTGCAACAGTTTACCTTCTAATCTTACAGTAAAACAAACAAGGAGCCCTGTAGCATTTTTAAAAATTAACATTTATCTTTTAAACTTCCATGGGTATAATCCCACTTCCTCAGATGCACAAAACGGAAACCGCAATATATTAGGTGTGTGTGTGTGTGTATATATATATATATATATATACACACACACAGAGAAGTATGGGTCACAGGGTCAATTCAGCAGTTCCAAAGAGGTAATCTGTTAGTCTATTTCAGCAAACCAAAGAAGCTGTTTTGATTCAAATAGTGTGGATGTGGGCTTTTAAGAACAATAGATAAGAAGGTAAGAATGTTAAAAGAGGGGAAATTACCTTTTGTAATGAGTTAGCCATTCTATCTCATTCTGACTCTCAAGGCCATACATGCATCTCTAGACCCTGACCAGTTGTTGAGTCCAGATGGTCGGGAGGGGTTTGAGTCCCCTCCCTCAAAATACCCGAGGGTGAGATGGTGCAGGTAATTGGTAAGGGGAAAGATGGAATGAGCCTGGCCATAAGGGGCATCTCTTCTCAAGAACCAAACTGATTTCCACCCTCCCGTTAAGAGTCGGCTTTAAACTGGCAGGGACCTCTCACTGAGGAAAGCCTTTGTGTGGCAAGAGCTAGCAAAACCTCCTCGTGGAGAGAGTCAGTAACTGGTCAATACCAGGCTGATGGTGGAGGTAGAACCACCCCCCTTTATGGGTGGAGTGGGGTGGGCAGCCCCCTTGTTTCTCCTTTCCTGCTAAAGGATGAGTTACTACCTCCTGGTAAGGGTAGTCTCCTCCTGGTAAAGGGCACATCTCATAATTATGGAAAATTCTGTATTAGAAATTTTTGTAACAGAGTGGCACTGGCCCAGGTTAACAACGCCACTGCTGCTGGTTCCGATGCCCCAGCCAGCAGTGTAAAATATGTTAGGGGATTGATTTATGTTGCTGGACCAATGCTCTCTCCTCTTGCTGGAGGGATAAGAGAGAGGGAGATGAGCAATAAGGATTTGCAGGACCTCCTAAATTGAGATTATGATAATCTTCATGAGGAACGAGGCAGGTTTAATGAATGTCTGGGAAGAGATGTTGATTTTTACATTTTTATCAATGGTTTTTATTAATAATTTATTTAATGAGTTGCAAGAGGATAGTTAGCCATTCTAACTCATTACAAAAGGTAATTTCCCCTTTTGACATTCTCTTCTTATCATCTATTCTTCTTAAAAGCCCACATCCACACTATTTGAATCAAAACAACTTGTTTGGTTTGCTAAAATAGACTAACAAACTACCCCGCTGGAACTGTTTGAATTGACCTTGTGACTCACCCTTCTTTGCATGTATATATAGACACCTAACACACTGCAATTTCTATTTCATGCACCTTATGAAGTGGGATTATACCCACGAAAGCTTATGTGATAAATAAATCTGTTAATCTTTAAAAGTATTGCAGGACTTCTTGTTTGTTTTGCTGAAACAAATTAACATGGCTACACCTCTGGAATTAATATTACAGAGTTTCTTATATAAGCATTTATTTTAAGGTGGTTACCTGAGCTGCCCTTACTCACATAACAAAGCCTAAAGAAAAAACATGCATTTTGGCTGAAATAAAAAAAATGTATCATCCTAAGGCCAGATCTACATTGGCAGTGAAGTTCGGCAGCAGATGATGGGAGTTGCACAGCTATACAGAGTAGCTTGCATAACTTCCATCAACTTCCTAACTTTCCATCAGCAAGCCATCTTCAATGCATTGTGCATCTTGAAGGGGTGGTTTTATTAAGTTGATCTCCAGATCAACTTAGTGGGTCTTAACTGACTGCTAAGTTGATCAGAAAAGATCAATCTGACACTGGAAATTTTGCTGCTGGCAGTGTGGATGTCATCTAAGTTTTCCTGTTACTTTAGATTTCAGTGGGGGGACTTTTAATCCAGTATTTTCAGGTGATTTGAGGTTCATATTGTGCTTAGCTCTTTGTGAAAAAATTAATGTTGTGCTATAACTATTGTTTTGTTTTCAAATCACACAGCTCAACAGGACTTCATACTTGTACTAACACACAACATACTGGATCTTAGATCTGCTATGTATTTAAAATAGTCATTATAGTTTCCACTTACATACTTTTAATATAAATATAAGCTACATATTTGTGTTTATATCTCATAGACTGTAAAGTGAGGTTATCCAAAATTATCTGATCTTAGTTTAATAAAAAGAGTTTACATAACAAATGTTCAGCAGGCAAATTTAGAACTCAGGTAGCACAAAATTTCATTAGAACTGAGATTTTCCTTACACAGAACAAGCATCTAAAATAAAATGCTGTTAGTCAATTACCTTCTCTGTCTCCAAAGTTTCCACATGGATACCTTTTGGATACCTATAGCAAAGAGTGAAAGATAAACTACAGTTTATGACTAATTTGACAGTATACTGAAATTCTACTTTCAAGTAGGCTAATTTTCACAGTTACACCGCTGTCATACTTGTAATAATGTTGTACATGGGCTTAATAGTAAAGGCAAAAACTATCAAAGCGCTGTTTAACCAAAATGAAGTTGGGAAATTCAAAGGACCAGGCTAATGAATAATTTTGCCTTCTCATGCATCTCAAGAATTTCAACAATTAAATGTTACTTTTTATTTTCTTAATATACTATGCAGACGGCTACATTACTACTGCTGTAGGAACTGAAACTGAATTTCCTGTCTTCAGTGCAATTCAATCAATGTAAGCTGATATTAGGTTACAATACTGCTTGCCCATTTTTTCAGAAAGTAACTGGGTTTTAAAAAAAAATTTCCCTAAACGACCCATTCAGGAATGCATATACACCAAAATTCCCCAGGGAGCCCTCACTGTGTAGTTTAAGTATTAGGGAAGCAGGTTTAAAAAAAAAAAAAAATCAGTCACGATGATAAAATGCAAAATGCCATTACTTCAGTGTACAAATATCAAAACATGTATTTTAGATTAACTTCACTCAGACGCAATGAAAATGGTAAAGAAAACATTGGAAAAATATATTTCTTAAACAGCTTAAAGACCTCAATTCTACTCCCTTACTCAAATGGCTTTAGATCTTCAACAGCTGTATTTGTTTTTTAAAATATAATTTACTTCCCAGACAAGAATAAGCATAAAATATTTTTAGCTAATAACAGCCTCTAAAGACAGGATTTTAAGAATTACTGCCAACTTGAAAATCTCCCACACTGCCACCCATAAATATAATAGCATTACCAACATCCTATAGAACTAGTTATTGTTCAAATTAATCCCACTATCCATGCAGAAATAAATTTCTCCTCTTCATTTATTTGCAATGACTGCACCGTGTGTTAAGAGTCGCATGTTATTATACAATCACTCTAATCTGCTATTGCACTGTTCAATTTATAACTATTTTAATAATTGTGATACAATAAAAATATGCTCAATTTAAAAATAGGATTCTAATGAACCATTAAGAATTCTACTCTTGTAAATATGAGTTCAGTTTAGCCATATTATAAGATTGCTTAAGAAAAAACAATCTAAATATAATGGGTATGAGATAAGGAAAAATAAGCTTTTTATCCAGATATTTTAATGTAAAAAACAGTACAGATATACAGTAGTTAAGCAACACGTTAACACTCGTAACTTACTTCCAGCTCAAGGTCTGATATATTAGTTTCCTCTGAAATCTTTAAATACAGAAAAGAGTCATTATTAATGGTTCTCATATACAAATATCCCAAAATCAAATAGTGACTAATTTATGTTTACTACATGAATTTTTAAGTAACTATAAGTCCAATGATAGTGGGCCTAGTAACAAAACATTTGAATGTGTGCAATATTTCACACTTCCTATCAGCGGCAGCTGTCTCCAAAAATATGTAGACAGATGAAAGACACTGACTACAATGGAAAAAAGAGGGTTAAAAGTTATCCTGCTAATCAACAGCAAAGGCACCAGTGGAAGTTTGATACTTACCAAAATTCCAATGAAGGTATTATTTATGAAGAGCATCTCTACCACTCATAACAGCATCTCAAAGATGGACAACTATAGACATATATGTATTCAAATAATACCAAAGGCATACTAGACACCACCCATAGGAGATATGGACATCGCAGCAAAACTTCAGGGTGAATATCTGGAAGTTTAGACTTTCAAGCAAGGAAAGTTACCTAAGCAACAAAACCCAAAGCTCCACAACAGCAAAACTCTAATTCCAGTGCTCAAATGTAGTTTTTGCTAGGGCTAAAGTGGGATAAGTTTGTTGAGACGTTATGTGTAGAACTACAGAAAGAGGCTTCCCCCTAATCCACCCTTCCCAATAGGTCACAAGTAGATCAAACCTAATTTCTTACATTGAAGACAGTTCAGAGTTCTCTGCTTGCCAAAGAACAAGAGTTACTTTTCAGAAACTGACCCTGTGCATGGCTCCAACTCCAAATTCTTGTTTTCCTCGTTCTGTATCAAATCTTCTATTTTCTCTCTGGAGGAAATAAGTGAAGCAAATTAATTTTTTGCTTTTACTAAAACACTATTTTCACACAAACATTTAGACATATACCAAAGGTAAGGCAAAATGTTTTCTAAGATAGATTAAAGGAATATTTAAGACATGTTTATTGTACATCTATCAATAATTTTCATCTTTACCTTAAAGACACATTACTATAGTGATAAATATTAAATTTTGTGGAATAAAGAAATCTAAAACAGAAAGAGAGGATTTAAATGGCTTTGTGTTTGAGGTCCAAACCATATGAGGCCATTGTTGTCCAACCAAGATCACTAACTTAGTCCAAGTCTATACTAGTGAGCTGCACCACTGTAAGATTGCATGTGTAACCACTCAATGCCGACAGGAAAGAGCTCTCCTGTCGACATAATAAAACCACCTCAACGAGCAGCGGTATCTACGCCAGTGAATTTTATTTTATTCAGGAGGTATTTTTTTCATACCCCTGAGAAACCTAAGAATTTTTGGTATAAAGTGGTAGTGTAGACATGGCTTAAGAGTTCAATTAAACATCAGCTGAGATTTTCAAAAAAACTGACAAGATCTTTTGGATATCATCAAGAGGTAAAAACAAAACTAACAGTTTAAATACTCTTGATGTAGCTGAAGACAAATTACTCAAAGTTGTAGATGAGCAGCAAAAAAAGCCTGATAAAGAACAGAAGTTTCGTATTCTCAGACAAACCCTCTAATTTCAAAGGAACATTTTGTTGAGAACAACAAATCAAGAATCAGAACATTGGCAACTCCAAGTTTTAAGCAACTTCAGAATGGAGGACTACCGTGTAAAGAATAGTGAGCATGGATTAGGTTAACATGATTTCATCTTTAACATTTCCACTTACACCACTCTCTCAATGAATTTCTTCTGATCCTCAGGAATAGTCACGGGACACTTAGTGGCATTAGGAGAAATGTACGAAAGGCTCCCTCCACCATTGGCCTGAGAACGTTTTTCGTCATACTGCTCCCGTAACTGTCTTTCCTCTTCCTGATTTAAATATGGGATTCCTAAGAAAAACATGTTACAGATTTTATCATTAAAAACCAACGAATACTGCATAGCTCAGAGAAGCTTAGTAATTACTCCAGTCATGCTGTCGCTATAAAACTGAAGAAAAGCTATGCAACTGCAGTACTCAAACATTCCTTGCAAGTTTCCCTTTCCTTATCTCTAGTTGTCATTGATTCCTTTTGAGAAAGCTAGAGCAGCTGGCACCTTCAAATCCAGATGAGCCACAAGCACTTAGGCCCTGTCCTGAAATCTCATCCTCACAAGCAGACCCCTATTTCTGCACAGAGCCTTACAAAATCTGATGGGGCTCCAGGTTCTTGATCCATCACTGGGACTCCAACATGCTACCACAAAGCACAAAAATAAGCAATAGGGATACAATTTAGCTTCAGGACCACATATTGCTATGGACATTAGGGAGCTCTGAAGTAATTGCCATGTATCATAGAGAAGATAGGCACCGCATCAGAGCCCTGCAGATACTAATTACCTTAAGAAAACTGCTGCAATGGAGAAGTGTTGAGGAGAAAAGGAGCAAAATATAAATATCTAAATTGAGGAACAAGTTAAACGACTCTGGCACTGTCATACTAAATATCACAACTATCCAATCCTTAATTGTACAGAGTGTGACAAGCTAGAAAATGCCATTGTTGCAATATTAAGGCCTATAGGAAAGCTCTTTTGGAACGATCACAACCTTGGTTTCTGTTTAAGCCCTGAAAAAAGAATAATCATTAAAATACATTTAAACAAGCAGGCATGCCTCTTTCACAGCAAATGTAAATAGGTATAGTCATTTGTTCCCTTCAAACACTGTCCAGAACTTAATCTACATTATTACAACACTAGTTAAACTTACCTTTACTTTACCAAAATGTTAAAATCTACGTAGTTTAGTTTTTGTTTTGAACAAAAAATGGAGGGAAAGAAAAAAAAAAGCTGTAAAACTGAAAACTTACCATTGCGAAAAACTTTATTAAAATCAAATCCTTGGTTTGCTAAAAAGTCTATACTTGAACTCTGGAAAAAAAGAAACAGCTTTGTGACTGATTGTACACCACTAAAATTTCAAAGGTCAATTAAAATAACCAAGTTATTTTCCTCAAACGTATTTGTTTAAAAAACCTCTATTAACTTTTTCCTTTGTCAAAACATTAGTTTATTGAACTCAAGAAAGCAAAAACCACAGAAAAATCAGACTGTTCAATTAAATAGTTTGTTTAAAAGATAAAGTTTGATAGAGAGTAAGGTAAATTAGTCATCATTTAATCTCTTCATCACCATTTTGTCATTTACTTGTTTTTAACAGATTATTTATGGCTTTGGTATTATGGATCAACAATACATCCCAAATAACTTAATATTAATTGGTGTTTTTGGTGGATTTATTACAGTGTTTAAATTATAATAAAGTCATTTTAAAACTATCTACCACTTCTGATTTTAGTTAGACGCTACAGAGTCATAACTTTAGTTTGCCCAGAGCCAAGTGAAGCTGAAGATTTTTTTAAACACTATTTTTTCAAAGAAATACAAACCTGGCAAATGCAACTACACTTTGGCAATGAAGCTTACAGTGTCCAGGGCAACATGGAAACCAGCAAGACAATTGTCTCTGCCATAGGCAGACACAATATAATGGGAATTTAAGAGTAGAAAGAAGGGAAGTCAGTGTAAAGCTTTCTACATATGAATCTATTAATATGTAGATTTACTTTAAATACATTTGCAACTTCCTGTAATGAGAAAGTTACCAAGTGGTAGATAACATTAATATTCTGGGTTCTGGCAAACTACAAATGAATTGTTCCGCTCTTAGGTCTGGTACCAGGGTTCAACAGCTGTTAGAAAAGAGTCAAATGGACAAATTATGAGACTGCTGGCTTTCCTTTAGTGCTTACAATTGGCTATGAATCCTGATCTTTTGTATACGGATTATATTTTTAATGAGATACGGGTGAGAGACAGGAGAAAAGTAAAGTTGTAAGGAGAGAGTGTTGTAGGAGGTAGGGAAATCAAGTGAAGGAACTGGTATGGGAAAAATCATGAATCCAGAAATTCTGACAACCGCTCTGGGAAGCAATGACAGAGAGAAGAAGAATCCACAGGAAGAGAAAACCAAAAAAAAAAAAAGCTTGATAAAAAAATATTTTATCATGTCATAGATCTCATAGTGGCTTCAGACAATCAGTTCTGTCTCAAGAAGAAAAAAAACAAAAACCTAAACCCTGTATTAAACGGTAGGGCGAAGGGTTCAAATGTAATCCGAGACATGAATTTTTAAAAGGGCCATGACCGTCACTTCATTTTCATCAAAGTTTTCTTCATTTATGGGATATGGTCTCACTAAGACTTGTTTAGTGACACTTGCCTTCCCACTCTATGAAAATGGAAAAGAAACTGCATGAAGAATAAATTATACATAAGCCAAAATGGTTCAGGGACCAAACAAAGCTGATATCAGTACACAAATTTTCCCAGAAATCATTTTGAAAACAATTCCAGCAGCCATCTATATAAACCGTGTTTTCCCACTAACCTGACAGACAAACTTGACATCTGGTGAACTTCTATTGAAGGGTTTTGGAAAAATATAGAAGTTAAATGATTTCATTATGTATCTGCAAAAGGCAAGAGTTGCAAGTCAAATAAAGTTTATCAATATCAGGCAGTTTTAAAAAAGTGAACAATAAGTTAAGGAAACAACATACTTAGCTTCTGTATGATCATATTTAAAACTACAAAGGCCAAACTGAAAAAGCAAGAAATCCATAGAATGCTGAAAAGAAAGGAAAAACAATTGAGAATAATGGTTACAATACATTTTCAAATGCAACTGTGAGGCACTCTGGGAAAAGTATTTGTCTGAGCCTCAGATATCTGAATCTCATTGATAAATACTGGCACTACAAGATTACCACTGAAGTGAAAATGCTTTGGCATATTACTTTAGTTTAAAAAGGGAACCCTGGCTACATAAGATTCATGTTTAAAAATAAAATTATTCTTACTAATAACATTCCATTTTTCTTCTGAAATTTAGCACTTCATTTTTATGCTTTCTCCATTTTTGCAATTTTTTCTGCATTTCATTCAGCGTGGTCAGTGAATAGACTAAATTTTCACTACATTTCTCATGCAATATTGACAATATTGTTTCAGCTTCCAGTACTGCAGAGATCTGAACTAAAACCAGCTTTTTAGACATGAGTTCTTTACTCTTTATATTAAATGGACGCCTTCAAGTTGAACTTGTTTGAATTTGAGAACATCACGTAATTTCTAGTGATGTACCTCCTGCCAACATTTCTAATGTTACAGCTATGTTTCCAAAAGGTTGTTTCTCTTTTCCATTGCTATACACACAATCCATAAGAGGTGAATCTATTCGACTATTCAGAGGGAGACAGTGGAACTGCTGTATATAAAGAGTAAAAAATCCACAAAAATAAACAAAATGCAAAATAGAAAGAACTATTCTTCTCATCTCTTGAGTTCTAATAATACTAAACATAATCTTTAACCATACCAAGTGAAATATACAGATACATGGTTTAAATTTGGTAAACCCTTGCTTTAAAAAACTAGCACTGGTGCCTAAAGCTAGTACAGTCCCTTCAAAAGGATAAATGTAGTAGCTTTTACAGCTAATGGCAAATAGGCACAATCATAAGGTTAACAAGTATTTCAGAAGAAAAGACTCCTTTCCTGCCTTTCTGACATATAATCTTACTTTAAATAGTATTGAAAGCTTTTGGCATTTCCCTTCTCCTGACTAACAGTCACTCTGAACCCAGGATCTGAAAACTAATTTAAGCACCTCCACTACAAAATAATGTAGTATTTTGTAGAGGCGGAAAGATACCTATTATAGCTTCAATAGTTAAAGCTGCGAAGTGAAAGCTGTTGATACAATACTCTTGTCACGCTGTCATTGTGACAAGCCATTATGGTGGGTTAGTGCGTGGCAAGCTAGGGTATAAACCCTACAGCACTCCAGCATGCAACACAGTGATTGCCTGTGTGTACCTTGCTGCTACACACTAAAAGTTCACTAGTGCTTTTTGGGTTATTGTGCAGCAGTATATTCACATGACAATAGGTGTCTGGCATGTTGGAGCACTGTAGATTTACACCTCAGCTTGCCGTACCCTAATTGTTCATCTAGACAAGCCCTAAAAACAAGTTGTAATCTGCTCTCTACCCCATTTCATCTGGCAGCTCCCAAGGGTTCATGTTTGGTGGTGTGTGGATACTCCTTCCCCTTTTACACACAAGCAATCTGGTCTTGTGTATTTTATCACATCTTCCACCATCCACTATTGGTCTAGCATCAATGGCAGAACTAATATAGAATGGACACAGACATTTTACCAACATCTAGTACTTGCCCACTGTTAGCCCAGTGCTAAAGGCTCTGAAGTCAGCATAGACATTGTCAGAGTCCTGCTTAAGAGCATAAGCATGACCTTACTGTAACACTCAGTAACTGCTGTACAATAAAGAGATCAAAAGTATTGTTTTTAATCAATAACTATTTTAACCTTATTTAAGTTTAAAATCCTGTACGTCTCCATTGTTTCCCTGCCAACATCTTGCAAACAGTCAAATATTAGACTATAAGCAAAGTTAAATATTTAGCCTATTTTTCATGATGGAAATTTACCTATGAGTGAAGCAGAAGCCTTATTTTTTCTTAGAATGCCTATAATGACTTGCACTACAAACAAATCGAATGTTTAGTTCTAGTCTCAGATACAATGCACTTCCTACCAAGGATGGTAAATTACTTAAACAGTTTCATTTGAGTTCTTAAGTTTTACATTTACCTTTTTAAGTTTCTGATACCTTTCTTCTGGTGTGTCAAAGCCATTGGTTAGCGTACTAACAGATGGTCCATCACTGATTCCTAAAAAATGTAAGAAATAGCTTTATTTTTATGAAATATTTAAAGACAGTTGATGAGGAACAGCAAAGAACAGCAAATGCTAAGATATCTGACACTATGTAAAACTATTTGAGTCACATTACATGTGTACAGATTATCATTCAACTGAAAAAAAATCATCCTTTATAGATGAACAACCATCTTTAAGCAAAAGCCATTTTAAAATGCTATTCTATGTAAATAGTCTGTTGAGTTCAGAGAAGATACAGTGTATGGGCAGTGAGGCCATGATTTAAAATACAACCATGAAACCCTAATTTGTGCCATTCAGCAGTTATATAAATAAACCTAATAGAATGGCACATGGTACCAATAACATGGAGTTGCTGGGTCTCAAGTCAGTTAGACAGAACCAGAGCCAATAAAGTGACAAATCAACAGTATTGAGAAAAGTATTGTCAAGTGACTGTTAGTCCCTTTTATGTATAACTTAACCCAAATGTACTGTATTAAATTTATCATTTAGACCTAGCTTTTGTTTTAAGTATTTCAAGCCCCTATTCAAGCATCTCAGAAAGACAATTCCAGTTATTACATCTAGGACTCCCAGTGACTGCAATCTGAGGCCCACAAGCACAGTGGCTGTGGATTTTCATTAAAGCAGATCACGTTTAGATCATTTGCTAATACTCTTAAGTGGGCAAAATAATCTTACCTGAAAATTCACCATCAATAGCCAAAAAGTCTGCTTCCTCGATGGCTTCATACACTTTATTTAGGCTATCCTTAAAATCTATAAATAAATGGGTAAAAGTTAATGCCCAGAAAAGAGGGCTGTTATCAACACCGGAACCTCTATCCTGCCTCCCATTGGGGTGCCAAAGCAATGAAGCGGACAGAGTTAGGAGAGCCACCCTCTAGCTCACCTTTTAAAGAGGCTCAGTGGCCCGTTGCACCGAGACCAAATAAACCGACAGACCCAGGCCCCCAGAGGGGCGAGCCAAACGCAGGTGCCCCACGATTCGACTCACGCTCGGGGGCTTCCTCGGGGAAGCAGGACCAGAGCCTGCGGTAGGTAGCCCCGGATCTTTGCAGCACCACAAGAGCCGGGCTGCGGGAGCAGAGACAGTGGGGCGGGGGTCACAGCTCAGCCGGGTACCGAAACACGGCCCAAGCGTGGCGCCCAGTCTGGGAGGCCGCGGCACGTCGCCCACCAGCCGCTCCCCTTGCACGGGGCTGTTGAGCTCAGCGTGACCTGCCTGCCGGCGCCCCTCGCGAGGCCTCCCCCAGCCAGACCCCTCCCGGGGGCGAGGAGCCGCCACGCAGCAGCAGAGCGGACCCCGGCTACGCGAGCAGGCTGGTCACTGGGCGCTCTCGGGCCCGGCCCAGAAGAGCGACGACGCCAGGCCGCGGGAGGGAGACGCGCCCGCGCGCCGCCTTCACTCACTGCTCCTGATGATCTCCATCCCCGCCGCTCGCACCAGCCCGGCCCGCTGCGCCCCAGCGCCCAGAACCCGGCTACGCGCGCCGAGCACTTCCGGAAACAACCCCTCTGCCCGCCGGGCACGTGAGCGCTCACGTGACTCACCCGACTCGGGCGGGGCCAACTGCCATCCCACTCCCAGCCCGGGGCGGGGCTAAAGAGCCGCAGTGTCCCAGCTAAAGTGGGCGGCACCAAGAAAACATCTGACGTCATCACGCCGCAGACTATGCGTTGGCCTGTTGGTTTATTTTGGACGGGATTGCAGCGTAGGAACTGGTCACCGCTTCTCCCGTAGGAGGAGCCACATGCGGCTGTGTTCCGATTCCTCATCCTTGCCTAGCTGCGCGGCCCGAGGCGCTGTGGGGAGCTGCTCTTCAGCTCCGCCTCTGGGGTATTACTCGCTGTTTAGAGCTACGCCTCGTTGCTCTCCTCAATCCAGGGCGACCTTCCTGTGTCCCGTCTTGCCAGTAGTGTCTGGCAGGAGACAGACCCTCGGCACCGAGGTTATTCCAGGGCACCTCTGCCCAGACGGGTTCGGCTAAATGAGGGGTTTGCTGTAGGACTGTTTGACGGCTGGCTCTGAGTGTACTTAGTGAGGCACAGCACGGGATGCATGCTCAGGAGTGACGGGCTCCCGCGGAAACTTGCTACTTCAGGGCACGGACAGATGCCATGCACTACAGAAATAAAAATGGGGAAGCAGGGTTTGGCCGCATGCTGGAAAGGGCTCCCACAGCAGGTGCTGAACTCTCATGGAAATAGATAGGAATGAGGGGGCCTGAACAGTGCAGATTTGAGCACTAGAAAGTCCTTCATGAATAATGCATCGGAGTGGGGGGCACTCGTCTCCCAGACGTCACCTGAGGCTGTCGGGATAGGTGGGATTAGAACGCAGTGCTCCATGTGTTTCCCTCTCCCTGCGGCTCTATCCCCGCGCGCATCATTGTTCGAGCACCAGTGCGCAAGCGCGGGCACCAGCGCGGCCTCCTGTTCCAGCGGTCCTCTCTAGGCGGTAGTCTCCTTCCGTACTCTATGATTGGGCGTGCGCCAATGGGGTAACAGTGTGTACGCGGAAGTGCGGGGGCACGAGGTCAGGCTGGCTGGAGCTGGGGGCAGTGGCTGAGGAGACCAGGGCGTGTTGCAGCTGCTGGTCGGGTCGGGTGGGGTGAGGCCCAGGGTAAGTAAGGAGGAGGGGGCTCGACGGGGGCCGGGTAGTTGTCGCTCCCTTCGTGCCCGGCTGCTCTGGGAGATACACCTGCCAGGTGGGTCCGCGCCTGAAGAGGGCGGGCCTGGGGCCCCTTCCCCTGAGCACTCCCCCCGAGCAGTGAGATACGGCTCGTGCCCAGCGCGGGGCGGTGAGAAGCTCTGGCGGTATCTGGCAGGCTCCCAGACAGTGCGGATTAGCTGCGTGTTCCCTTGAAAACAAACCCAAAGCTCAGCCCCAGGGGTATCTCTTGCGCCCAGTGAGAAACGCGGGTAGTGCGTGGGCTCCTGCACGGGCCCCTCAGCACAGAGCCTGCATGGACGAGAGCTTGGCTTGGCCGTGAGACTGAGGAGACAGTCTCGTTAGGCAGGTGGCTCTTCTGTTGTGATCCCACTCCCCCAGTGATGTTAGATCTGGAATGCTAAAGTTGTTTTAGGGGTCAGGAGGAGGCAGGCAGATTAGGAAAAGAGGAGAGGAATGAATGAGCCCCCTGACTGCTTTCTGTAAGGTGCAGTGAAGAAAGGATTTGTGATATTAATGATGAAAGTGAAACATTTAATGTGCTGTATTGAATTTCTATTAGGGAGTCTCTGCTTTCAAAGAAAAAAAGCTTTCTGAAAACTTATGTTCTTACTGTAATGTGTCAGTTTATTTTTTGGTAGGAAACAGATGTTCTTTGTCTCAATAGGACCAGAAGCGTGTCTGAACAAGGTGAGCGTCCTAGCTGCCCTACAGGTATGGGTTTGTATAATGGTGCTTGCAGTTTGTGTATATTACCTGATCATTTGTTCATATTTCCTGGCCAAGCAAAGTCTTATTTGCAATGTCACATGAAAGTGAGAACAGGTAGGTGTTTACATGGCACTATTGTAGCTAGCATTGAAAGCATTTGCATGCCAGATACGCACTTTCACATGCTCCATGTTTCGTCCACCATTCGAGTGTATATGCTTGCATGCTGATGATGGGTGCTTGTTTGTCTTTGCAATTGGTTGCACAAAAAGTAGGACTGAGAGGACTTGTAGGCTCTAAAGTTTTACTTTTGTTTGAGTGCGGTTATGTAACAAAAAATTCTACATTTGTAAATTACACTTTCATGACAGTGCAATATATATCATGCAAATATTAAACTGAAAAATATGACATCTTTTGTTTCCTTTTTTCAGTGCAGTTGTTAAAAAATTTAAAGAGCCCTGTATACTTTGTAGTCTGTGTTGTAATTGAATCAGTATATTTGAAAATGCGCTACAGTATTTGTATGAGGTGAATTGGAAAATACTTTTTTTAACAGTGCAAATATTTATAATAAAAATTAAAAAGTGCACACTGTACAATTTGTAGGCTGTGTAATTGAAATAAATATATTTGAAAATGTAGAAAAACTTATAAAATATTTATAATTTAAATTGGTATTCTGTTGTTTAATACCACAATTAAAACTGCTTAATTGCAATTAATTTTAATCATTTTTTTGTTTTGAGTTAATCACTTGAGTAAAGTGCAATTAATTGACAGCCCTGATTTTTTTGGTGAAATTTGAGCTAAAACACTGAAGATACAAGAACACTCACTACATGCCACATGGCTAATTTGATCATTCTATTAATGCTGCTTCTAATACTTAACTTCCTTAGGTTTTGCTTAGGAGAAAATAATTGCCTTTTTCATCGTTTTGCAGAATTAATAATGCTTCTCATGTTTTAAACTCTTCGAGTCTGCTTTCTGGTCATCTGAAGCACAAAGGGAAAATGGAGGAAGATGCAAAGTTACAAAGTGAAAATGCAAAGTTGAAAACTAAAGCAGATGCTGCGTCTGAGATCAGTTGCCAGATTTCAGTTCGTGAATTCTCTTGTCACTGCTGTTATGATATTCTGATCAATCCCACCACCTTGAACTGTGGTCATAGTTTCTGTAGACACTGCCTAGCTTTATGGTGGGTGTCTTCTAAGAAGAATGAGTGTCCAGAATGCAGAGAAAAGTGGGAAGGATTCCCAAAAGTCAACATCCTCCTCAGGTGATTGTAATGTATTTATTTCGTCTTCCTAAAAGCAGAGAGACATACATTGTTACCTGTTACATACTTTTAAAACCTCTCAGGAATCAGAGCTTTCATGTAGACTTTAAAGCTTGCAGTCTCTCACAGTCTGTAATTATTCTTAACTATTCAAGTAATCACTTTTGTATTTGAGTGGGTCTCTAATTTTTCTTCAATTCATAGTTTTATATATGCTGCAGGTTTTTTCCTCAGTGTTAATAGTTCTTAATGTCTTTCACAGTATGTTACAACCAATAGCCTTTAGTTCAGAAATAATTCTTATTTTGAATGATCGGTCATATTAAAGTGAATGCTGCTTTAGTTTTTTTAAAATAAATTCTGATCTCACTACAGCACAATGCTAGAAGTATTTATTCATTTAGTACTTGTTCATGTTCTGAGCTGTGTACAAGCCTTAGTATTGAATTTTTAAAAGAGAATTTTCTGAGCTATATAAATGATTGATTAAATATTCTGCACTGTTGATTTTAGACTTTACTGTTTGACTTGGCCAATGTTATTCAATCTGTTGGCTGTATTTCAGAAGTGTAGCCCAATCTTCTAACTTTAGAGTAGTGGTTATTGTTTAAACTTCAGTTTTTCTCTTCATAAATTTCTTCAAATTTAATGTCTGTGCAAAAACTTTTCATTCAACTTTTAACTAATGTTAATTGCCAAAAATGCCTTCCATTCAAAACTTAATCTGTAACTAAAAGGCTGTTGTTGGTGCTGTAGACTTAGACTCAGTGAAATACTGTAAAGTGACTGACATGTATTCCTAGGGATGCTGTTGAAAAGCTATTTCCTGATGCCATTGAACAGAGAAAAGAAGACATTCAGCAAAACAGTGATGTAGCTCACAGCCTTGCAGCCTTCCAAAAGTATGGAAATGATCAGATTTCTGCAATTCCAAATGTGAGAAGAATTAATCATCGAGGAGGGGGCTTTTTCTCTGGAGTTCTGACAGCTTTAACTTGTGTGGCAGTAAGTTTCATCCCCGTCCATTTTCCAGATAAATATGGAAAACAACCTTAATTGTCTGTTTAAATCGATAACGCTGTGAACATTTAAATTTAATTCTCCTGAAAAGTAATACAAACATATTTTGGGGGTTGGTGTTAACCATATATTTCAGTGCCAGCTGCAGATGGACAATAAAGGGAGGTGGAAGATTTGGGGAAACTTGATCAAATTTGTATTTGTTGTACTATTTTATTGTGCCCCACCAAACCTGAAAAACTTTATATTTCAAACATTAGCTACACACTTTTCTTTGTCAGTGATGTTGTATGTACTATATTCCGAAAGTATTTGTTGGCTGTTTTGTAGGTGGTTCTGCTTGGATATCATTGGAGCAGCCGAGAATCAGAAGATGACCTTCTTGTCCACAAACCTGTTGCTAAATGGACTCCTGAAGAGGTGATTCTTTGGCTAGAACAGCTGGGTCCTTGGGCCTCCCTTTATAGAGAGAGATTTTTATTAGAGAGAGTGAATGGCAGGTGAGGAAAATACAATCTCAAATTGACAAGAGCAGCCATAGTTGAGCCATTTCATTGGCTGGACTTCATTTTGCATGCTATAAATCAGTTATGAAATGTCAAGATCTTGTTCCCCAGGTGATCAAATATTCTGGTACCAAAGCTGTCTCAACCCACAATTTAATTGATGTAACTCTAATAATGGGTATTAAAACTAGTATGTGATTTTCTTTATTCTTTTATAATTATGATAGGTTGTAAACGGGAAAGATATGTAAAATGTTACTAGAGCTCTGTCACAAGGATTTGGGAAGCTATTGAGTGATCCATACCCTGTCTTCCACTCCCAGGTTATAGAGTTAGAGGCTTAGACACCTACAGCATGGGGTTGCAACCCTGACCATTTTGGTTAAAAGCCATTGATGAACCTAGTCTCCAGGAACTTGTACAATTCTCTTTAGAACCCATTTATATTTTGGCTTCACAACATCCCCTGATAAGGAGTTCTACAGTTAACTGTATTGTGACAAGAACTTTTTTTTAAAACATGCTGCTTATTAATCTCATCCAGAGACCCATGGATCTTGTGTTTTGTGAAGGAGTACATAACACTTTTTCTCCCACACCATTTCTTGATTTTATAGACCTCTATCATATTCCCGTCCTGTTCCCCCCACCCACCCCCATAATAGTCTCTTTTCCAAGCTGAACAGTCCCAATCTTTTTAATCTCTCCTCATATGGAAGCTGTTCCATACCTTTTAATTTTTGTTGCCCATCTCTGTACCCCTTCCAATTCTAATAATTTTTTAAGACAGGGTGGCCAGAACTGCACCCCGTAATCAAAGTGTAATCTTACATTGGATGTACGTAGTGGTGTTATAATGTTTTCATCCTTATTAACTATTCCTTTACTAATGGTTCCTAAAATTGTTAGCTTTTTTGACTGCTGCTGCACATTTTCTAACTTGCTCCTCCCCAATCTACCTTCTAGTTCTCCTCAGCTTGGAGGGCTTTTCTCAAGACTCCTCCTCCTCCTCTCCTCTCCTCTCCCCCTGTTTTCCTCCTAACTTGATGCTCCCGTGGCCTGCACGCCCTGTTAAAATAACAGAAGAGATCCCTTTTCCTAAAACCCACATTTAAAATGCAAGTTTTTATGTAAGTATAGTGACATATCTTGTGTTGCTGTAAAGCCAGATAAACTGTTATCATGTGAGCACAGCTCTAGGAATAAAAGGCAGCTATATTGACTTGCATGGATCAACATTTGTTTACCAAATGAGTCAGAGACTATCTTAATTCAAGCTTCTCAGTAATAAAACAATAGAATATATTATAGAATTTGGCTTTTAGTGTATTTAAAAAGCATATGGTATGGAACATGATTTCAAAACAAAAGGTGATGCCTTGATCAATGACTTGGTGATTCAGTATCTAGTTATTATGTTGGAATTAAAATAGAGTATTTCTATTATGAAAGAGAGAAACTATCAATATTTACCCTTCTGAAATATTTTATTTTGAAGGCTTCTTCTAACAGTAACAGATGAAGACTTCACAAAAGCTCCTTACCAAATAGAGAACAGTAGCCATAGAAAAGCCATTATAATGGAACTGGAACGTGTGAAAACATTAGGAGTTAAACCACCACAGAACCTTTGGGAATACAAGGTAAATTTTATAAAGTAGTGAAGTCTGTCATTTGGAATAAGTACTTTAAAGACTATTTAGGCAACTACAAAGAAACATCTAACTTCTTTAGAATGGGGCAATAATGGTCTGAATACAGTGCAAAGGATAACATGTACATGAAACATCTCAAAGGTGAATAAAAAAACTACGCTTAAGAATGGTACTGCAAAGGATGCAACTGCAAAGATACTGTTGCATACTCTACAACAGAAAATCATAAAATTTAGAACAGCAAGGCAGGAAAGTAGCTTAGGTGCAAACTGTTGAGTTAAAAGCTGACTTATTTCTGTTGTATTTGTAAAGGCTAAAATTGATATTTTCAGTGATTTACTGTGTAAAGCAAAAGTAAATAAAAATAAACGTGCTTCAGAAATGTTTAAAAACTGACTTCTCATAATCATATATCTCACTGTTACCCTTCTGATTTATTTCAGGCAGTAAATCCAGGAAAGTCACTGTTCCTGTTATATGCACTGAAGAGCTCTCCAAGACTCAGTATGTTGTATCTATACTTGTTTGATTACACGGAAATATTTCTACCATTCATCTACACAATATGTCCTGTGCAAGAAGATGAACATGAAGATATTATCACACAACTATTAGTAGGTGTCTAAAACATTTATCATTATGCCAGTTGGTTTAAATTCAAGTATTTGTATCTAAAATTAATTGCTTGAATATGCACAGCATATTGCTTACCATTTTTGTCATCTAATGAAAGCTTTAAAAAAAGTCTTCCCTACAAAGTATGCTTCATCTTCAAGCTTATTGTATAAGGTTTCAGTAGCGTAACAGCTATTAAAGTTGCCCAGCACTTCCAGTTTATAACTTCCTGTTCTTAATTTTCTATAATTGCTAAACTTTAACTGTGTAGTTTAAAAAACAGTTTCATGGTTCATCTTGGCCTCAGGCTGATTTTTTTTTAAAAAAAAAGAAGACTGATTAGGAAAAATAGCTTGTGATTGTGTAATTAAATACTGTATCGTAAAATATTTCAGGAGGCAGAATTGAAGCTGCATGGGCAACTCCAGCATAGGCATTTCCTAACTTGTGTGACTGACTATGCAACCTTAACACCTTTTTTTAAATGTTGTTTGTATGTGTAGATTGAATATGTTTTAATGAATGGTAAATGAAACTAGATTTGCCAAGTGATTCCTTGCCCAGAAATGGAAAGGCATTGTATCTATTCATATGGACTTGTACATTTTAAGAACAAACCTTGTGAAAGTACACACAAGGACAATATCTCGTTTAATAGAATTAGTAATGTATATAATTTAAATGCAAGACTTTAGAAATCTGATCTCTTCACATGGCTTTCATTTTTGTATTTTCCATCTTAGATAACTTAAGAAAATTGTTAGTTGCATATTTAGGCTTGCTGCTTAAATGTTTGGGTGGCAGCTTTTCAGTGGAATTTCTGTTTAAAAACTTCCCATTAGAGCTTAAAAAAATCAGTTTGTCTTGAAATGTGTGTAAAGTCGTCCTCTCAAAATATAAATATTAGTCTGAATTGGAGCAGTCACTAACTTATGAGGGCACTACAGTAAGAGCTGTGTATATTTAAAGATCGGTTTTGTGTTAATTACACTCTTCTTTTAACACTCGTGGCTTTCACTTCAAAAAAAATCTTATCTGAAGGTTCCTGTGCGTTTTTCTAAATAGCAGATTACTTTGCTAGGTAAACATCCCATTTTTTCATAATTGACAAAATAACTATTTTATAACTTTCAAGAATGAAAGGAATGAGTTGGTAGCCTTCACATTTTTTTGTCCAAAAATGTTTTTATTTCTAATGTAGTGGCAACAACCACTGCTGGTTAAGGTTGTCTTCTGTCTATAAGCACAATTCCACTTTATTTGTGTCCCTTCACTCCTCTTTAAATCCTCCAATGTTTTCCACTTCAAATTTGGCCTATGAGCACCTTTTTTGACCAAATTTTGGCTTGTTCAGGCAAACTGTTTTGAAAATAAATGGCTAGTCACATTTGAAAATGCCTCCTTCCCCACTCTGTGATAAGAGCCTTCTGTTGCTGACAGTTAATATAATTAAGTCCTGAACCTTCCATGCTGCTACAGAATTAAAGTTCCTGATCTTTTCCTCTCCATGCCCACATTCAAACCAGGCAGTTCTTCCATCATGCTGCCTGGGCACCACTAGGGTGAGTACTCAGAGTGCAGGAAAGACTGCGGGTATGTCTGTTGTGGATTTGGAAGATGTAATTACCAGCTCAAGGAGACATACCTGAGCTAGTGCACTAAAAGTAGTTTCAGCAGCATATGTAACAAAGGGGCTAGTCACTCTGGGTACATGTTTAGGGTCTCGGACGGGATCATATTCGGAGCAGCCAGCCCCTCATCTTGCTTTACCTACATTTCTATTTTTAGCAGACCAGCTGCACCAGAAATTAAATTAAACCTTCCAACTCCAATGTAGTCTGTAGACCCTGAGTCTGTGCTCAGTTAACAGCAACTGCAGGTGGGTCATTTCAAGCCCTTGCAACCCTGGACTGAAGTATGCTCCAATACAAAATGTATTTTGGAGAAACTTGATCCCTAAGCCACAACAAGCCTTTTCTGAGTGTGCAAATATAATTTTTTCAGCAGCTTATAACTTAGCCAAACTGGGTTACATCTTGTTGGGGGATGATAAACTGCACCTCTGTGATGCCATGGTGACCCTCGTGTCAAATTTTAGCTTCCTGTTCCAAAATATGAAGATGTTTATAGCTTCTTGTTGAAGGGGTTTTTGGCAGGGGGTTGGACTAGATGACCTCATGAGGTCCCTTCCAGCCGTATGATTCTAATAAGTTTTTGGGGATTTTTATTAAACATTAGTGAAACTTATTTTTTCCTAACCTTGTTCTTGGAAATGGCTGAATCTTTTCAGACTTAAGTAGCGATCCAAATAGAAAATATCAGTCCTAATGGTTAAAATTAGCTAAGTTAGAAGACTGTTCTTCAGTTCCTTCCAATGAAAGGTTGCCCAACATTTTGACTATAGGTGTCACTGCTCCCACCTGTAATATAGGTAACCTAAATATGTTGCCAAAGTTGAAGAAATGCTGAGCATCTCCAGCTTCCATTGACTTGACTTTGGCAGCCGTTGTCGGAGCCCCTACTTGAAAATGAGGCTTATGTTATTAGCCTAAATATTGGTTCGGGTGCCTGAATGTAGGCACCCATATTTGGAAAAGTTGACCTGTAATCCATATGGTTGGGCAAAATGGACACATAGAAGCTGTAACCTGAACTCTGAGGTACACGTCGCTGTGCAAATCTTAACTCTCTTCGGGTTTAAAAAAAACTTTAAGGTTGAGAATAAAATATCAGACCTTAATACGTCCCATGAAGTAGGCATAAAGAGCAGACAGGAACCTTGAGTCGTTACAGGGACAAAGTTGAATCTTGTATTTGGATTCTATATTGATATGGATAATCAGAATACTAAAAAATAAGGGATATTAAACCCTCATGTTTCAGGACATGAGCCAATTTCTCACTCCAGTCAGGATGAAAATTTTCTTGAGGGCCAGTTAATTTGTAACTACCTATCAAAGGCTTTCTTACTCCTTTTGAAACACCTGTGGCTGCCACTACTGGAGACTAGACAATGGGGTTGGTGGATCACTTGTCTCCTCCTGATATGGCAGTTTCTTTGCATTTCTGTATTTTATTTTATTTTTTTAAGATGTAGTTATCTCATAGATTCATAGACTCTCTAAGGTCAGAAGGGACAAGTATGATCATCTAATCTGACCTTCTGCACAATGCAGGCCACAAAAACCTCACCCACCCACTCCTTCAATAAGCCACTAACCAAGGACTGAGTTATTAAAGTCCTCAAATCATGATTTACAGACTGATGTGGAGAATCCACCAGCAAGTGAGCCCTTCGCAGTGCTACAGAGAAAGGCGAAAAACCACCATAGCCCTAGCGAATCTTCCCTGGGGAAAATTGCTTCTCAACCCCAAATGCGGCAATCAGTAAACCCTGAAGATGTGGGCAAGTCTCATCAGCTAGTCACCCAAGAAAGAATTCTCTGTAATAACTCAGAACCCACCTCATCTACTCTCCCTTCTTAGGCCACCGGCATATCCACCACCAGTAGTCGATCAGTCAATTACCAAATGAGGCCATCCCATCATACCATCCCCTCCATAAATTTATCAAGCTCAGTTTTGAAGGCAGTTATGATTTTTGCCCCCACAGCTCCCCTTGGAAGGCTCTCTCTCTTTTATACAAGCTTGAGTTTTTAAACTCTTAAATTGACATATACTCAGTCTTTAATTCCAGTATAACGAATACTACTCATGGAAAGCAATGTCATTCAGATCTGCCATGGTGCTAGTTTGTGGAGTAACTTTTTGTGTGATGGTTTTTAATTTGTGTTTAGCTAGCAAGCAAAACTCCTGTGAAACAAAGAAATTTCCTTCAATGAAGGAAAAGCCATAAAGTAATGAAAGGTTAACTAAATCAGTATTACAAACAAGGAGTCTTGTGGCACATTTAGTATGAAATGAATTTGACCATTGATTTAATTATTTTTCTCTTTAGGACTTTAAAGATCCTACTTGGAAACAGTGGAGAGAGTTCATTGTTAAGTACTTATTTTTGCCATATCAATTAATAGCTGAATTTGCTTGGGATTGGTTGGAGATACACTACTGGACATCACGATTTATAATTGTTAATGCCATGTTGCTCTCTGTTCTGGAATTATTCTCCTTTTGGAGGCTCTGGTCAAGAAGGGAACTGAAGTAAGTCTTGCTCAGATTGTTTCAATTGTTTTTATGGTTACCATTGAAATGGATGTCTAGCCAGGGATAAATGTGACAGTCATTTTCATAACTTGACCATTAAATATTGCCTGTTAAAATGACCATATTGAAATAGCAAGCACCTCCAGAGTGAATAAGTATAAATGAATATACCCACAGAATCAATGTTCACTACAGCAATGTAATTGTTGTTTTACTTTTGGACATAGTGACTTCTAATCAGTACATCTGTTGAGTCTGAATACTAGTACTATACATCCTGTTACTTTCTGCAAATTTGCTAGATATTAATTCTCCTGGCAAAAGCTTTAAATTTCTATTATGGCAATTTTACTGTATGGAATGTCTGCTAAAGATCTTATGGAAGTTAAGTAGTCTAAATCATCTGAAAATTCTAGTGTAGCACAGTAGTTCTTGGAAGACATTTACAAGGAATTGCAATTTTTTCTCAAATTTGGATTACTGGAATGTATAAAGATTTCACTTAAGGTGTTCAACATCTGCTTTAACTAGAGAGTGGAAAGAATTACTTTTTACCAAATACTATTCTAGTTTGTCTCCCCAAATGAGTAGTATCAATATTGCTTTATTAGAATAGAAATGAGCAATTGTTAGTGTCTATTTTCATTCTGTGTTTGGAGGGGATGGGCAGAAAGAGCTAATGTTTCGACAGGATGTGTGGGGGGGTTTTGAAAAAAATCTTTTTATCTTTCTGCTACTAGTGGGAGAGGAGACTTTGTGGTGAATGATATGAATATTTTTTCCCTCTCTTTAAGCAATATTTTTATCTGTGAGTGGGTCAGGACAGGAGCTCTACCTATAAGGCATCTGTTGGAACCACAGGATGCAATTGATGAGAGTACAGTAGATTAGGTGGCATCTCACAGCTTGAATGAACGTTGCAGCAGTCACTCATAGGTTTTTTTTTCTTTCTTCATTCATTTTGTTTTAAGGGCAGTGTCTAGAGTACCCCCTCGATAGGAAGATGATTCTTTTGCTCTCTCTTCTCAGGACTATTCCTCACAGAATGTGGAGCCATTTCTGGAAAGTGTCAACCCAGGGTCTTTTTGTTGCTATCTTTTGGCCCATTATTCCTCAGTTTGTCTGCAACTGTTTGTTTTACTGGGCCTTGTACTTTAACCCAATTATAAATATTGATCTTGTGGTAAAAGAAGTACGTCGTCTGGAAACACAAGTGCTGTGATTGACATTGAATCGTTTTCTTCAGAATTGAATACTAAGCTGTCCAGTGTCTGAAGTCAAACATCTGGAAGACAATAACTGCTTTCTTTGCTTGCTTCCTTTATGTGGTGGTTGGAGAAAAAATGCTGACTTTTGTTAATTAAAAAAAAAAATATTGCCTTGAGGTAAGTCATTTTGAAGCAGTAGGTACTGTGACACTAAGGGTGGGTTTTTGTTTTATGTAGCATTGCCATAGATCAGGAGTATATTATATTTTTGAATGGGCCTTGCAAGGTTACTCTAGTCCTGCCATTTGACTTTTAGCTAACTATAAAAATCAGACTTCATCTATAAAGTTACTCTTGTGATATCTGGCCAATGTCAAGTTGTAAGATAGGGTCTTCATGCACAATACTTCTAAACAGCTAAAGCTGAGTACTGTGCTATTTTATAAGTTGACATTTCCTGACAGCTGTACGTTATTTAAAACTTGCCATGGGGAGCTTTTGGATAATCTCTCTTTAATTGGTTTGATATTGAAATATTTGAGGCTTTTTGACTCCATCTTGTCATGCATTCCACTATAGTCAAATCCATACATTCATAAGTATTTACCAATAGTGCTCATTTTAAAATTCCTTCTATTCCAACTGTATAACATGTAGTTTTCTTTATATCCCACACCTTTTATATATTGGCAAATATGATAGGCATGACTGTTTTATTCAGACCTGTTAATTTTTATCAGTAAGAGCTGACTTAATGCTTCCTCTCAAATCAGTTGTTTGCTTTTTTTCTTAAATGATTCCAGATACCTCTCAAAGTATTAGTTTTGGTAAAGTGACCTACACTGTAATTGCTTATTGTAGTCTGATGTATGTAGCAAGACCCGTGTCTGTAAATACTGAATGAAAAGTGGTTTATTTTGTATAAATACACAACCAGGTTGCCATTTGTTTGTGTGGTGTTTGAGAGAAACAGAGGTTAACTTTGCTTTTAAAATCTTTTTGTCCTTTTGACTCTTACCTTATTGTTTGTATTTGTATCATAGTATTAATGAATTCCAGATTTGCATATGAACACTTTTCAAAATTAAAGATTTTTTTCTAAATCTTTGTCCTCCTTTAAAATAATGTAATCAAATTTACCTTCACATTTTTTTTCTTGTCAGAGCTCTTGACATTAGCCTTGTACTGTAATGAATAACTTTTAGCAAATCTGCTGGCTTAGAGTTTAGTTATATGGCTGATCATAACGGACATGAAAGATTTGATTTTTCAGAAAACACAGATGTTCACGATCAGTTATGAAGAAAAGTCATTGTACAACTCATTAATTTGAATTTTTTTGAAGAGCAGGCCAGAAACTTCATTTTAAAGTTTTGCCTAGCTAACGATGCAATCCAGCTCACGTCCCTGTAAAGCAAAACAATTTTCTCTTCTGAATATTGCGGTATATAGATTCTGATTCTTGGGGATATGCCTGTGCCCTGTGTGTTGTTAGGACTTTCTTTGTGTAAAATGGGGGGACAATACAGGAATCCATATCATGGAGCTGTGGTCTTTGGAGGCTCCTTCTGGTTCAACCCATTTTGGGATAGACAGAGTTCCCAATGGTTTACCAGCTCATCATACCTGCTTCAGTAGAATGAGGCTGTATCATGCAACCAGAGAGCTGCTGCATCCCAGAGGCCACATTAGTGGCCACTGGTGTGTGTTACTGCTCTATATCTGGCAGTGTGAAGGACAGGTAAGATTTCTTTTCCCTGGTCTCTATGGGATTCCCACACAAGTTGCGCTGAAGGACCAGGACTTGACTCATTCTTAACAGTTGACTCAATGTCTCTTTTTCTTTAAACACAGCGGTGTTGTAAATACGGTCTCAATTGTGCAAGTGAGTGTGGACAAGACGGTCAATCTAAACCAGGGGTAGGCAACCCCCGGCACGCGTGCCAACAGTGGCACACGAGCCCATTTGGAGCAACACTCGGCATCCTCTGTGGCGCCACAGAAATGGCCACTCCTGCCACCAAAAGACACTCCAAGTGGCTTCTTTCGGGGGTGGCTGCAGTGCGGAGGTCCCTGCCATGTCCATGCCCCAGGCATACCATGTAAAGAAGCCGCCCAGAGCAGCTTCTCTCTGTGGTGTGCTGCCACCCAAAGGAGTGACTCCAGGTAACTGGGGATAGGGGTCCCCGGGTACACTGCTGATAGGAGCCCCTCCAGATGGCTTCTTTCCATGAATGGGCTGTCGGCACCAGGTGAGGGTCGAGGAGGAGGGGCTGGCACAGGGGTCGGCAAAGGTTGCCAGCCCCTGATCTAAACATTCTAATTGTGTTGCTTAGGGCTCGGCCAAGTGAAATGCAAAACTTAAGCTGTGAATTAGTGAATAACCAACAATAATTTACCATCAGAAGTGTTGCTAGTAATACAGGAAAGGAAGGGCTTTTAAAGTTGACTGTGTCACTTTGGGTGTCCCTTTCCCTTAGCCAAATCTAATGATGAAATTCTAACTTCGACTGAAAAGTCAGGATTCAAATTAAGTTTACAAGTAGAGGCTTTCACTGCCTCCATACATGCTGTTTTGCATACATGTGTGATAGAAAAACATACACGGCAATAAGTTGCTTGCATTGAACAATGCTAGTGTTCTAGAGGCTTTTCCAGTAGTTGGTATTACATTGCTACTTGTAGGGGTACAGGTTCACAGACTAATGGAAATCTCTGGGAAAATTGTTCTTTATATTCTGTCAGTGAAGGCTGCTACAGTCTCCTAACTGCCAGGGACCACTAAATTTGCTTTTAGCTTGTGCATTATGAAAGGTAGGCGTGTGTAAACATTGCTGGGAAAAAGAATCCATCAGCACTACCATTTTTGATGGGAGAAATTTTATTTTAAAATTCAAAAGCATGTACACTTTTTGTAAATATTAACCTAGTGTCTTCTCACTAAAATTTACACTTTGGCTGATTCACACCACACACAAAATCCGGCCAGAAAATGTACCTTGGATTATAAGGGGCTTTGGCCAAACACTTGGCTGCTTTGCGGTCACAGTCGCACATTATTTTTTGGCATTTGTCTTCTAGTGAATCTGAAACAGAAAATGATAAAGTACAAATGGTTGTTCAGAGTAATTAAAGGATATCAAATGGTATCATCAGCAAGCAGTAAATGAATATTTTGAACGTTATCCTGAGTAATGTTAGTTGCTGTATAAATTGTAATACAGTATGTTGATTTTTTGTAACAAGCCTGTTACTTTAACTAACTCTTTCCTAGTCTGTGGTTCACAAAATTTCAAAATATGTATTATAGTTTGTTATATGGTAAACCAGAATTCTCCCCAATTCTCTAGGCAAGACAGCATAGAGATATTATCTCCCAGCAGATGGAGACAGATAGAGGGGAGGGGATTTCTACGCCATCTCCTCTGCAGAGCTCACTAGCTGAGAAATTGTTTGCTACTTTGTGTTGGGAAATGCAGACACTTCAGTGAAGAATTTATTTTTAATCCTCTTATACTCACAAAATGGAGGGATTTTATTAGCTGAGCACCTCTTCAGAAAGAAGTAATGGTATTTGTTTTGTGTCTTTTTTGTTCTAGTCAGAACTATGAGATTGAAGTGGCTCTTCCTTTCTCTATCTTTCCCTTAGCTTTTGCTTGTGTAAATTTTGTAATAGTCATGCTGCAGTAACATGCTCCTTTTACATGAATTTAAATATACTAGAATAAAACTAATTTTATATGCACCTTGGCAAAACAAAGTGAGTTCAAACATGCCTTTTCTGTTGACTAAATGACTAGTTGTAAGGAAAGATGAGGGGTGGTAAGAAACCCACTGGTGAGACCTCTTCCTGTTTCATATCAAGGTCCATATTTTTTGTGTGATACCAACGGTAACTTTTTTAGATGGCTTCAGGGTTTTTGCTCCCAGGGTATGCCTCTTCAGGGGCAATACACTTGGAATTGCAATAACAGATGGGTAACTTTTTTGTCTTAAATTTCAAGTATAACAGAACATTGTGTTGCCCAGTCTTATGTAGTCCTATAATGGAAAAACTAAGTTTAGACAGGTAAAATTAAACTTCCTGAGACTACTAATGCTAATTTTACAACTTTTATGGGCCAAGTCCTTCTTTTTGTAAACTTAGTTACAGAATAATCTCTTCAGCTTCTATTTTGCTTTATTGTTATGTGCACAATTATAAAAATAGGGGGTCAGGGTAATCAGATGAAAATTAAAAAACTAAAAGATACTGAGGCCGGTAAACTTGGTAGAGAGGAAGGACAGCAGGGATTTAACAAATGACCCAATCAGTGGCTGTAGGAGTTATGCAGTACACACATTATAGAATTACTGAAAAATGATTGACAGTTTTAGCCTAATGTAAAATTGAGAAGTTACATAGAAAACGTCCCTCTGGATTCCAAACTTTTAAATGTCATAATTCTAGCAAAATCTTTCCACTCTGAACCTTACTTTGTTTGCAGAGTGAAATCTTATTTCTAATTTCATTACCTTGGATTTAATTCGAGCAATATTCTATCTGAATAATATCACTTGAGTTTCCATATTTCAGTCTTTGTTTCTAGCTCTCCACTACAGAGTTCTTGCAGTTGAAAGGAAATAACTTGACTTCCTTCGAAGAGAAGGAAAGTTGAACATTACTCATCATAATTCTATTCTGCTTCTTGAAGATATGTTAAAGCTTATGTCCAGAACTCTAGGGCATCAAAAAACATGTTTTTAAACAGCATTTTTGCTGAACATGGTATATTTTAAATGTGAAACCCCATACACTTCCTCTTTCACATTAGTTTTACTTATACAAGTTTAGGGCTCAATGAATTTCTATGACTTCTGTAAGATCTCTTTCTGCAGGTGAGCCTGATCCTTTAATTTAGGAAGTGGGGCACATGATCATTTTTATGTACTTTAGCTTTTGTATAGCCATATTACTTTACAGGTTTTTTCCAGCTGGCCATGTTACTACCAAGCAGTAGTCATAGCTTGTTAAAGGTGTTGTAATTTAAATCTTATGGGAGAAAAATAAATTTTTAAAGGTGCTGTGAGCAAGAATACAGTGACCCAAGGAATTCTGAAATATGAATTTCAAATTATTTTCAAAATGGTAGTGTTTGTGGCTTGTGGGTGTGTTACTCCCATTTGTAAATTGAGTACCCTAAAGAATTACTACATCAACCTTTCCACATGTACTAAAGCAATGGTTCAAAAATTGCCAAAATTCAAAGGTACCCTTCTCATTAGGCTGCAGAGTGAAATATTTTGAGACCCCAGCAAGCAAGGAATTGGGTGGCTGTGAAGAAAGGTGGCTTACGAAGGGATATTTTTTCTTTTGAAGTATGCAAAAAATGGAAAAGTTGCAGAATCACTATACTCTAGTGAATAGAAATGACAATAATCCCAGAAGTGTTTGTCCATTTTGAATATTCAGATGTGGGGAACGCCTCCTGCTGTATGTAAATTGTAAGACACATTTGAGTGGGCTTCAGTTTATACTGGGCATTTGAGTCTATTATTGGCAGTGGCTATCTTGATGAAAGACAACAGAGTCCTGTGGCACTTTTAAAGACTACCAGATTTATTTATCGCATGAGCTTTCGTGGGAGAAAATCCCACTTCATCAGACGCTTTGAAGATAGGAAAGTTACAGGGTGGGAGGAAATTAAATGCAGGGGACTGTATGACATAGCATCAGGTCAGGCTGTAACAGCAAATCAAAATAGGTGTTAGGATTCAAAACACAGGGGAACAGCACATAGAGGAGGGGGAGGTCAAATCACTTGTTGCCTTAGGAGACAGACCTCTCCTTGCTTTCAGACAGCCCCCTAATCTTAAAAGGATACTTACCAGCAACTACAGATCACAGA
>ML685786.1:18682358-18729137 GCA_007922175.1 Pelusios castaneus
CAGCGTGGTCTGCTGCAGGGCTGTGTTCCTGCTTTAGTGTTTCTGTTGTGTGATCTGTAGTTGCTGGTAAGTATCCTTTTAAGGTTAGGGGGCTGTCTGAAAGCAAGGAGAGGTCTGTCTCCTAAGGCTTGAGAGAGTGAGGGATCATCTTGTAAAATAGGCTGTAGATTTTTGATGATGTGTTGAAGAGGTCTGGCTTGGGGGTTGTAGGTGGTGCAAGATGTGATGTCTGTGTGGATTCCATTGTAACCGCCCATGTACACACAACTGGATTTTATTTTTCATAGCTGTATCTGTGGGGCTATGCATGCTTGTGCTTCCATACAAGTCCAAGAGAGAGGACTTTTAATGAATCTGTAAACTTGGGGGTTGTACCCAAAGACTGGAGAATTCCTAATAAGAAAGGGGGGGAAGTGGTATAGGGAAACTACAGGCCCATTAGTTTGATCTCAGTTGTATGAGAGGTCTTGGAACAAATTATGAAAGAGAAAGTAGTTAAGGACATAGAGTAGAACAATAATTGGGGTAAAATACAAAATGATTTTGCAAAAGCTCAATCAGACCAACCTGATCTCCTTTTGAGAAGATGACTGACTTTTTTTAATACTGTCTCCTCCTCTTCGCCCCCCTCGCCCCCCACAATGCAGTAGATCTAATCTTATCTGGGTTTCAGTAAGGAAAATTACTAATTAAATTAGAGAAAATATGGATTAATATGAGAAATGAAATTATAATGAACTGGTTAAAGGAGAGACTACAGTGGATCACACTGAAAGGTGATCTGCCTGGCTGGAAAGAGCTTACTAATGGAGTTTGCTCATGCATCAATCTTGGGACCAATCTTATTTAACCTTTTTTTTTTTTTTTTTTTTTTACTGACCTAGGCACAAAAAGTGGAAGTGTGCTAATAAAATTAGCAGATACACAAACATGGGTAGTATTGCCAATACGGAGGAGAACCAGAATTTCATACAAGAATATCTGGACAGTCTTGAAAACTGGAGTAATAGAAATGGGATGAAATTTAATAGTGCAAGGTCACACATTTGGGGGCTAATAAGCTTTTTGCTACCGGCTGGGAATGCATCAGGTGGAAGTGACAGGATGTATTGGTTGATCACAGGATGACTGAACTACCAACGTAATACAGCCATGAAAAAAGCTAATGCAGTCTGAGGATGCATCAGGCAAGGTATTTCTAGTAGAGATGGGGAAATGTCAGTACCATTATACAACACACTGGTGTGACGTCATCTGATCTCATGTTTTAGGAAAGATTTCAAACTGGAACATGTGCAGAGAAGGGTTCTGATGATGATCTGAGGAATGAAAATCCTACTTTAGGTGACTCAGAGTTGGCTTGTTAATCCTAACTACCGTAAAAGGCGGCTATGGGGAGATAAGATTTTTCTCTACAAGTACCAGGAAGGGAGAAAAGTTATTCAAGTTAAGTGCCAGTGTGGACACAAGAACAAATAGATATAAACTGTCTATCAACAACTTTAGTCTTTACAGCTAGGCAAAGATTCATAACCAGCAAAGGAGTGAAGTTCTGGAACAACTTTCCAAGAAGAGCAGTGGGGGAAAAAATATTAATTGGTTTAAAGACAGGGTTGGATAAATTTATGGAGGGAATGGTATGATGAGACTGTCTATAATGGTATGTACATAGTTACTGGTAGGCAGTCACAAATCATCTCCAATGGCTGCTATGGATTCTATATGATAGGGGCTCTGAGTTACTACAGAGAATTCTTTTCCAAGGGTCTGGCTGTTGGGTCTTGCTCACGTGCTCCAGATCTTACTGATTCCCATATTTGGGGTAGCAAAGAAATTTCCTGGGGCAGATTTGCAGAGACCCTGAATGGTTTTTGACTTCCTTGCAGCTTAGGGTGAGTCACTTGCTGGTGTAAACTAGTGTAAATACTGGATTCTGTGTAACTTGAAGTCTTTAAATCAGGGGTGTCAAACATGTGGCCCGTGAACCTCTGCCATGTTGTCCATGGGCCAAACCTTTTCCATTCAGTATGTGATTGCCCTCGGTGGGACCACACTCTCTCCCTAACGGGGAGAGAGTGGTCTCACATACCCAGCGCTCTGCAATGCTTCGAGAGTGTCAGGTTTCACGATGTCATGGAGTGCTGGATATGTGAGATTGTGCACCATGAGACCCTACTCCCCCTAATGAGAGCGATACGGCGGAGCACAGTTTCACATACACAGCACTCCAAGATGCCGCAAGAGTAATGTAGGATTCTGATTTATGTTATGCACAGCCTCCATGAAGTACATTTAAGTCAAATTTGGCCTGCCACAGCAAATGTTTGACACCCCTGCTTTAAATCATCATTGAGGTTAGAGATCTAGGACAGCAATGGGTAGGTGAGGTGCTATGGTCTACGATGCAACAGCGTTGCTGCCATAGAGCACACGGGGCACAAGCCCCAAATGTGCCCAGCAGTGCCTGGAGTCTCCTGAGGAGCCAGAGCCAGCAGGGCCATTTTAAATTTCCTGCCCTGCTCCGTTCCTAGTCACCTAGCCTAGGGTGGAGTAGAGCGGGAAATGTAAACAGCTGCCCTTGGCTCTGCCATGTCAGGACGCTGGAGGCTCCCTGGCTGCACAGTAAGTGCTGTGGTGGTGGCGGGGAGGGCTTGGAAGCTGGATAGGGATGGTGGGGGATAAAGAAAGGGGCTTGGGCCCCAGTAGGCCCAGCCCAGTGCGTGGGGGGCTATTGCTGGGGGCCTCAGCCCAGGGCCTAGCCTGACACATGGAGGCCCGGCCCAGTCCGAAGCTTGGGGGCCCACTGTGGGGGAGGGGCCGGCTTGGGGCCCAGCCCGGCACATGGAGGCGCGGCACGTGGGTGGTGAGCAGCCAACACGTGAGGGCCTGGCTCGGGGTGGTAGCACGACTGGATCGGCCCCCCGGCCACTGGCGAGAGGGGGAAGGGGCCTGTGTGCCCTGAATGCTTTTTAAGGGCAACGGTACCCCTGCTACAATGTGCAGGAGGTCACACTCAATGGACATGATGGTCCCTTCTGATCTTCAAGCCTGAATCATAAAGAATGGGTCAGCCACCAACTTTCCTCAGTTCTCTTGCAATTCAAAGCGTATGTATTAAGAATTTCAAAAAGTTGGGATGGAGGTCATGGAATCCACACTGATAACTACAAACTTTCTTAAGAATCACCATTGCTGTAGTAATTACTGTATTGGCGTGGGGATGATGAAAATGTACTGGTTCCAAACAGATTTTAGGTACAGGGTATATGTGTGACCCTGAGAGACAGTGTTGTCCAAAAAAGTCCACATGGATAAGGCACATGGGCATATAGATCGGGATCCACACTGACACATGCAACTAAATAAATTTATACCTTACATATATATCTGGTCTACATAACAATTTTCCTTAGTCATCTTTTTTTCAGACACTTGTAATAATCTAAAACATTCACTTTTGGGACTGAAATTATCCATCCTTGGTCTGTCCATAAATGTATTTTTCTGGAAAGAGTAAGGAATATCCTTCCAGGACTTTGTTACAAGTTGGTAGAAGGATGCATTCCTTGTGAAAACAATGCTGTTGTTTCTGATATACAGAAATCAATAAGGGATGAGCTTTAAATCTTTCTCTGAGAAGATAGTTTATAAAGTCTGAGACAAACAATAACAGGAGTAAAGTGGTGAACTCATCCTGTAAAGCCAGTACAACTCACAGAGGTGACTTCAAAGCCAAGAAAGATTCACGTAAAAATTTCATTGCAGTGGAATTTTAGCACTGTGATGCTACACCTTGCCCACTGGGCCAGATACTGCCCCTATTTACACATCCCTCTAGTGTTATAAGTATTGAGAATAAAATAGGCTGTGTCTTACCCTTCTAGTGGTAAACCCAGCACTTTGGTTAAATATAAATGTGTTCTCTTACCAGTCTACTTTATCCCGAGGCCAGCCTTGCCCTCCCAGACCACAATAGCATCCATAATCTAGATAGGCCAATGGTGTGCGTCCTGTGCTGCATTTAATAGTTCCAGCCAGTTCAAGGATTCCTCTTCGATTCCTAGAATGCATTTTTCCCGAAGCGCCTTTATAAGCTATAGAAGAACCAAAACATTTCATTCAGTATCAAAAAAATCATTCTGAGAATGTCCATTATGCACTTATTTAAAGTGGTGGTTATTGAAACTGTTAAAGTTGTCTTTACCACCCTGACTTTGTTTAAATACTTACTTTTTTTCTTTTTTTTTACCATACTTCTTAAGATGGTAGTAAGATAACAATCTCATCTTTCCTAGAGAGGCTTTGTGGTTCAGGTTGTGTGCTAAGACTCTGGCCATCTGGATTTAATTCCCAGCTCTGCCACAGACTACCTGAGTGATGTTTGGCATGTCTATAAAGAGTGTGGCAGTTTCACACAAGGTAGATTTACACCTTCTCCTTGTGCAAACTAAGTGGTTTTTATAGATGAGCCCATAATATTTCTGCCTCTTTCCTCCTGTGGTGAGGATACATCTATTTTAATATCAGAAGAGACCCTCATGAAGAGGTAGTCTGATCTCCTGCATGTTGGAGGCTACAGAACCTCACTGACTTCTGAAATAGAAATTGAATCTGGGGCTGAGTTATTGAAGTTCTCAAAGTTACGAAGCATTCACCGTTTATACTAGGTTAAAGCTGTGAGTGGCCTGTGCCTCATGTTGCTGAGGAAGGTAAAAAAAATAACCCAGCACCTCAACCAATCTGACCTGGGGGAAAATTCCTTCCTGACCCCAAATATAGCAATTCAATTAGACCTTGATCCCTCCCACCCAGGCCTGGGCCCTCTGACCCTCCCCGCTTTTATTTTTATTGCAAAAATAGACCTCCACTACACTATGTCTAAATGTCATCATTATAAGGACAGTATCTAAAGAGTTCCTACGTGCCAGGAACTGCAAAGCTCTTCTCATTGTAGTAGAGGTCTCTTCATCATTAAATGAAATTGGGGGATATAATTGGAGGATATGTTGGTTTTAAATTCTATTGTCTCATCTACGCCAGATTCGTAGTCATGACAGAGGTAATAGTGGTCATACTTAAACTTCAAAGGAAGACTATAAATGACTCAGAGGAGAGAATTTAACTAGTGTCTCACTGGCAGTTTATGACCTCAAGCACTGGGATGTTGTGGTAAAGGCAGATCCCATTATAATAGAGACAGAAAGCTAGAATTGTAATCTCCTATTTACCAGGACTGTAACTGTAAGATTTGACCTACCTGTTAAGCTGTTTCTTACCCCGTAGACTAGACGTATTTAATTGACTAATATGTTTCAAAACTTCCAAACCTGAGTGGAGCAGCAACGCACTGTACTATGTTGCAACATCCAAAGGGGGAGGCAGGTCAAGTCCCAACGGACAGGACTTGCTGCTGCAAAATGAAAACTGGCCATTCCCTGACCTTCTCTCTACACCATGGTGGGATTAGGGGAGAGCTGGGATCAAAGGTGCTGCTGCAGATGGTCTGGTCCCTTCACAGGGGGAGGAGGTGATGGTAGTACAGTTCACCCATTGAACCAGGAGTCTTCATCTGCCACAGGAAATAACTTATTTTTACCCTGAGGTTTGAGGTGTCTAACTTTATAAAACTGTGATCCATAATTAAAGAAATTACATTACACCACTGCCCATTATTAAGGCTGCCTTGCATTCCCATTATAAGACCCTTTCTTCAGTTGCTTCCAACTTTTGCCAAGTTTTAACCCTTTGGGCTGAAATTTTCCTCATTAGGTGGGTGTCTGATATATATATACACGCACAACCAATTTGGTATAAACATTTGAGCCACAACGATTCAGCAACTTCAGAGATCAAGGCTACAAGAAAATGTTTTGCAATTTAAAAAAAAAATTCTAATACATTTTTCTCTAAAAGGGTGTAGCATCCTCCAGTATTGGCAAAGAGTGACCTTTGTGTCGGGTTGTGTGCCTTTTTCCTTCTCTATCAAAATCTGTCCAAATTGGCCAAGTTACACACTTCTAAAAAAAAAATCTGTTTGCACATGCCCAGTAGAAACTTGATCAACTTTTACCAGTTCACATTTTTTTGAGATTTCATGCATACTCAAGCTTCGTGCCCCCCCCCTCCCTCCAGTGGTGTCCAGATTGTGCATGTGCTAACCACTGCTAGAGCAACTGCCTATGCATTCTTCTGCCTGGGGCTACAGTTTGGAAGCTGGACTTTCTCTGTAATTGCTGCTCATGGATCAGGGAGGAGCACCAGAAGTGAGAAAAGAGAAGGCTGCCTGTATCTTCTCTATGCAATCAATGTCCGTTCCTCCCCGCCCCAGGAGCTCAGGCAGCATAAATGAGGATGTCATCTGACTTGAATGCAGAGGGAACAAAAGCCAGACCTAGAGATTTGGAAGGGGAGTTTGGGGAGTCTGGGACAAGGAGCCTAGTAGGTCCTCATTTGGTCCTATTGTGTTAATATGTGATTTTTTTTTTCCATGACCCCTGACTCATTCAGGACACAGACTGGAGTCAGTAATGTAGAGTCCTACTGTAATGAAGGAGCCTGTTGGCTATAGGGTACCTGCTTTGTAGCAGAAATTGCAACGTGTGTAAAGATTCAGGCAGAAGACTGCAGGAAGAGAAAGGACTATCCTAGTTAGGGTAGTTAAAGGCTTTCCAGGAGAATTGTATTTTATCTCAGTCTCTGCCACAGAGTTCCTGTGGTAGGCAAGTCCCTTAAACCAAATTTCTCACAGGTGGTCATTAACTGTGTTCCTCGTTTTCTTGGTGCCTCAATTGATACCCTGGGTCTGCTTTGCAGAAGACCTGAAGAGTCGGTTGCAACTGAAGTCAGTGGGCACTGTGCTTTGAAGAACTGAAATGAGATACAATGCTGAGTATTCTGGAAAATTGGATCCTAGATGCTTCAAATTTGGCATCCAGCTCTGACTGTGATTACTTTGGGCCTCTTTCTCTCTCAGTTCCCCACCTCTAAAATGGGGATAAGACCCCCTCATCTCCCTAGGGTGTTATGGAAAGAGAATTGCAGTGGCACCACTCACTTGGGTAGCCAGAGACCTGAGACTGGGGCTCCTGTCAGGGGATCAGCCCTGTAATTGTAGTGTGGCTTGGCATACTGGAGCTGCACTACATCCCTCCTCAGAATGACTGTAAGGATTCCACATCGGTCCAGGTGAATTAATATTTGTAGAAAACTCATGCTATATTAACAAGCACCACAGAAAACCTCATGATACAGGTGAACATGGAATTATCAGAGCTGAGTTTGAATAGTATGCAGTAGACTATATCATAGTGTGCCCACATATGGGGACTGTTTTAAGGTTGTTCAGCAATCTTGATTTCCTAATCTTTGAGTGTTTGACTTGGAAGTCTTTCTATATATTGCATAGGAACTATGGACAAATGTGAAGGCTTGCAATATAAAGTATTGAGTTCTGTAAATCTATTGCATATAGTGCTGATTTCTTTTTTTTTACAGTCCTTTAAAAAACAATGCCCAGCCTCCTTTAACTGTAGCCTTCACGTTGCAAACAAGCCCCCAGAAGTCAAGGAAGAGACGCGCTGGGTGCCAGCTGTAACTTGCCCCGTACAGACCCCCCCTGGGAAGCTGTGTGCCCGGCTCTGTTCAGTGCCATGGATCTGGCTGAGCCCTACGGTGCCCAGACGCTTTAAACAATTTCCCTGAACAATGAGCCGGCTTTCCCCTCCCCTCCCCTCCCCTCCCACGGAGCCGCCCCTCCTGCGCCGGAGGAACACTGGCCAGTGGCGAGCGACTTTCGGTGCCCCCGACCCCAGACGGAGGGCAGCCCCGGTGCGGGGCGATGCTAGGAGCGGCTGTGGGCGAAGCTATGGGGCAGCCGCGCTGTCTCCCACTCACCCGTCCGGAGCAGGAGCAGGAGGGGCAGCAATCGCGCCAGGCGCCGGGGTCCCATGTGGAGCTGGTGCTGAGCCGCTCTCCCGAGCACCAGCTGCGGGCGGAGAGAGGACAGCATCTGCCGCCTATAAAGGCTTGTCTCTGCCCCAGGCCGGGCCCCTGGTCATCTCTCCGGGGAGCGGCGCCAGCGGCGGCGAAATCCCAGGAAGAGAATTGCGGTGGCAGCCGGAGACCCGCGGCTGGGGCTGCTGGCAGGGGATCGGCCCTGTAATTGTAGTGTGGCTTGGCATGCTGGAGCCGTCCTATTTCCCTCCTCGGAATGACTGGTGAGTCCACACCGGGTGAACCCCTCGGGACTGGGGCATAAGATCTCGTATCCCAACCGGCAGGGGACAGGTATTCACCCCTACATGCCTCGCTTTCTGTGCAGAGCCGTAAGAGCAAGATGCTGCGCTCTCTGCTGTGGGATCCTACTTCCCTAAACTCCTTCTTCAGCCGCCAAGAAGGGGTTTGAGGCTGAGGGGGAATAGGCCCGAGTGTATTTCTATTGCTGCAGGGATTAGACCCCCTTTATTATCAGCACTCTACAGAGCAGGAAGGCAGTCCCTTCCCCAGAGATTGAGAGACAATAGGTAACAAGTGAACAATGTGTTCCAAACAGAAAAAGCAGTTACAGATTGCTGATCTTTTAAGGCAGAAAGGTCCACTACAAACAGCTCATCTGACATCACCGCAACAGACTTCACTTAATGATGTCTGCCTCAAGCCCCTAACTTTTGTTTAAACCAGTGGTTCCCAACCATTTTTGACTTGAGGGGAGCAAATATAATTTTCAAAACCCTGAAGGGCAACCAGTCTATTTAATTAAATTCTAATTAATTTTAATTCAAATCACATTTTAATCTAATTAATTAATTAATTTAAAACTAATTAAATACATTGGAATAACTTTTTAATTTAAATTAATTTTTAAAAGGCCTTTTATAAAAGACATTTTATATGTACTGGGCGGGAAGGCTGCACATGGGGACTGGGACCGGGCTGGAGGCAGGTGGCTGCAGCCCAGCTCCCAGCTGCACACCAGGACCAGGTGGGCAGGAGGCCTCAGCCCAGCTCCCAGCCAGTGGCAGGAGAATGTGGGCCATTTAAAAAAAGCCCCATGGGCCAAGACCAGGGGATGGGAACCCCTGGTTTCTACTATAACATACTCTTCTGAACGACTTGAAGTGTGGTGAAGTTTCCATGTTCATAAGTAAGTTGTGCCAATGGTTAATTATCTTTACTGTTAAAGATGTGCAACTTATTTCTAGCCTGAATTTGTCTAGCTTCAGTTTCCAACTTCTGGATCACATGATATTTTTTCTGCATGAGTAAAGAGCAGTGTACTATCTGAAATCTCTTCTCCACATACATCAGGGCCGGATTATTGCAGGGGCTTTAGGGGATTAAGCCCTGGGCCCCAGCCAAAAAGGGGGCCCCGGCTCAAGCCCCTAACCCCACTGCGATAATCTGGCCCCGCTCAGCGCCGACAGTGCCAGGAGCGTGGTCCTACCCTGCAGGTGCTGGGCGGGGTGGGGCTCTCGAGCCAGAGGCTGGTCTCTGCACTCCACCCCGCCCCTGGGCTGGCTGACCCATCACTTGAAGCAGGATGGGCCAGCTCCTGCTCACTCCGCCCGGGGGGCAGGTGGATCATGGCATGCGCGGCCTTCAGGGCCCGCTGTGGCCATGTGAGGCTGTGCCTGAGGTCGCCACGCGCCAGCCACTCCTCCTGCTCTCTGGCAGAATGGCCAGAGTGGGGCCAGGGCGGGAGCACCCTCTGGCCACAGACCCCCCCCACCCTGAGACAGGTGGCCCTGTGGTCGTGGAGCAGGCAGAGGGGGCCCCATGGTTGGGGGGCACCTTGGGACTCCCAGGCTGGTTAATCTGGCCTTGACATACATAGTTGTAGACTGTGATCGACTCATCCCATGGCTTCTCTTAAGCAGACTAAACAGATTGACCCTCATAAATCTTTTGCTACAAGGCATGTTCTCAAATCTCAGATCAGTCTTGTACCTGTTTTCTGAACCCTTTCCAATTTTTCACCTTTCTTTTTCAAGTGTGAATACCAGAATTGGATTCAGTATTCCTATTCAATGGCAAAACAAAAAGAAAACACACAGAAAAAAACTGTTAATGTTGAATTCAGGTTTCTTGATGGTATGTCATCCTCTTGTAGAACACTGAGTTGAACAAAACGCTGCCCTCTTTCCATAGTGCCCCAACACATCTCCCTTAACACACATACCTTTACTGTGCAACCGCACAGCTGCTGAAATATACAAGATCTTCACTGCCTTTTGCAACCCATTCAGTCTCACCCATTGGATTTTATCTAACACTATTAAAAGACCAAAAGGAAAAAGAAAGTTGCATCCTTCTACCCTTTTTGAGCAATGCCTCAATGTGTACTTAGATTTTTCTCAAATAATCTGTCCAAGGCTTGCCTACCACCTGTCTTCATTTCCCAACTTCTCTGCAGCTACTCCCCTCTTCTTCTCCCTGTCTCCTCCTCCAGTCAAAGTTGTCTGACTCTGGCTCCTCCCCACATGATATAACAAATTTTGGTTACACCAGCTGTGGACTGTTCTGCTGAGTTCCAAGTAAACCTCCCTCATAAAATAAAGTCATGTTGTGACAGAGAACTTATAGCAAACAATATGAATTATTAAATCTTTATTTTCCAGGTGTCCAAAGGTTTGGACTAGGAACGTCAGTGGTAATGTGTTCCTCGGCGCAACGTCATTGGCACATTTCCTTGAACTACCTTGGCAAGCATAAAGTGGCTGCACAGAAATTCTATTTTTTTTGTTCTTTCTTGCTGCGTGCATACTGTAATCTTTTCTTGTTACACATGTAGCCAAGCAAAGCAGTGAACATATTCTTAAATATTCCCAGTTTGGGTCCACCAAAGATTTAGTGGGTGCCATGCTCTACCTTGGGTAAAACTCAACAGGTTTGAAACCATTTTGATCTTAATCACTTCAAGCATTAGATTTCTAGCTCTGTGCAAAAATCTGCATCTAAAAATTTTGGGGGAACAAGGGTTTTTGTTTTTTTTCAGAGTTTATATGTTCACAACCACTAACTTAAATTATCCCCAAATTAGCTATGACATACATGCTCTGTGAATCAGAAAAAGAAAGACAAGACTGACCAATGTGTTGCTTAGGTGTGGTCTACAGTACAGACCTATATCAGTGTGTTACTCAAGGGTGTGAAAAATCTATACTCTGTGTGACATTGTTATACTGAACAAACTTCCCTCTGTAGACAGTGCTTTTCGAGAGACTTGGATTAACTACACTGATGGGACAGCTGTTTCCCGACGGTGAGGTGCATCATCATTAAAGTGCTACAATGGTGCAGCTCTGCTGATGCACCACTGTAAGTGTAAACTTGCCCTTTTAAGCTCTTCAGAACAAAGACCATCTTTTTCTGTGTTTAGAAAGCACCTTGCATCTTGCGGGTGCTGCTGTAATATATACAATATTTTAAAATAAATTATACATCATCTGTAATTATATAGGGGCTAGGCCTCTATTTCTTTGCAACACAGAAACTTATCACCAACTGTAGGTAACACTTCTGGCATTGAGACTAAGGAAAACAACATGAAAAGGAATTGTGTTTCCTTAAAAATGATCAACCATAGACAACACTATGGACATCTTGGGCTTTGATGGGCTGTTTCTAGACTCATAGCTAGAAAAACGTAAGAAAACGGTGGAATCTGGTGTCACTGGATATAGTGACTGTTCCTGCATACTTTGTAAATATAATGACAGAGCTGATCATTCATAGCGCTTACTGAGTGCATTAGAGCTTCAAAGAGAGAGACAGATTCTGCATAAGATCTCCATTGTGCAGATGGGGAAAACTAAAGCTACTAAATCATTTGGTGCTTTGAACAGGCAATAGTCATTCTTTGTTCTGTATGCCATTGCCAAGCACATAGTCTAACACAAATATGCAGAAGGTTGTAAAGGGAATTGTTCCCAGTGGCTATATGGGGTTTGAATATAATGGGGAGAAATTTAAGAAGGGGTTAGTCTACTATGGGATTGGGAAACCAGAGGGTGTCTGGCTTCTATTACAAGCTTTTGTCATTGGCTTCTCGTACAAATTTCAACAATTTACTTAACTTCACAGTTCAGATCAAGTAGCTTTGTGATAGAATAGTAAGTCACACAACAGCAAAGCAGTTTGTTTCTCTAAGAGACCTTCTTCTGTGACTTTCTATTCTCTGGTAAGTTTCTTTAATAGGAACGCTTCCGCAGCATGTCTTTCTAATGCTGACCCTTTATATTTGGCCGTGCCAGGATGCGATAGTCTTAAAGTAGCTATTTTATAACCATCTTTTTCTGAAGGTAAGCACGTCTTTCCTTTTTTGTTGCTGAGGGTTTGGTACATTCTAACATGCCTGACAAACAACAAGGAAAAGGTAGCCTAGCTGCTTCCAAAATCTACATGAGAGATTTCACTCTACCAGACAAATAAACAAAATAATTAATGAGCACCAAAAATCTCAGCCCTGCACATGCAATTAGTGTCACCTCCCTGCAAACCAAATGCATATAGGCATTGGAAAGGGTTAAGGTAGCCAGATTGGCCAATTAACTCCCCGGGCTGCATTTGGAGGAGGAGCCAGGGAGCAGGGAACTCATTGATTGAACGCAGGCTCACCTGTGCAGGAAGAGGTAGGACCTATAAAGCCAGGAAGCTGTCTACAGCTAGAGGATTGCAGGAAAGCACAGAGAAGTAGGCTTTAGTTACTTCCTGAGTAGAGGGGGTTAGGAGGCTGGCAAACCCAGAGAGTAGGGAAGCCACATAAGCTGAAAGAAGCCCAGGGAAACAGCTGCCAGAGATAGGACGTGCAGAGACTTTAGCTGCTTGTTATAAGTGTCCCTGGGCTGGAACCCAGTGTAGACGGTGGGCCTGGCTTCCCCTACTAGCCAGTGAGAAGTGGCAAGGTATCAATGCTAGTCAGCTGAGGTCTGGAAGGATTTTGAATTCTCCATAAGGGGAGGATGTTGGTGACCTGGCTAGAGGGCTAAGCCACAAAGAGAAGACTGCAGTCCCTGCAGTGAGAGGGGCCCCATGGTGAGATGGTATGGGGGAAGATATCACTGCAGGGGGAGCACCATGTTTTGCAGAGCTAATTCCCAGGATGCCCAGAAGGCAGCAGAGCTAGCGTTGAGTGAACACTGAAACAGGAGTCTGTATACAAACATCGTAGCCCTTTTGTGAGAACTGTCAAGGTTTGAGTGTTCTATTTTAGTTCTTCCATTAGCAATCAAAATTGCCTTCTGTGATGCATTAATTTTCTGACACTCATCCCTGTTATGCAGGGCATATTTCTACTGCCATGGTGAATGTCTCATGCAGATAGAACATATATGGCAAGATAGCAAATGGTATTCCTTCACAGCAACTAATTCAAGGTTGCTGAATTTTTAAACCTGGGCTATAGATTGAGGAAGTATTTATTAAAGTGAGACACTGACTTTAATAACATTGGATTAGTCTTCAAAGCACCTTCTAACTTTGGATGCTCCACTTCAGATGCCTTTGGTGTAACTTTTCAGAGATGTTGAGTAGAGATGGCTGAACATTTTTCATCACAATGATTTTTTTCTGATGAAAATATCTTCTGCAAGTTTTTCACAGGAAACTTTCAGTTTTGCTGAAAGTTGCACTTTTCCTACCAGGAAAATTTAAATCAGAGTTCCCCAGCTGGTTTGTAATAAATCATCTTTTTTTGTTTTGCGCCCCCCCCCCCCCCCCACGCAAGCCCTCTTTTTCTTGGCAGTCAGCTGTCTTACAAGTGGTGATCATATCACTCACTATCATATTTTACTCGGATTTATTTCACTGTCCTAAATTAGGGCAGGGCTTGACAAACCCCGGGCACCAGATTGCCATGGTGCCCAGCTGTGCTGAAGTACTTAGGAAGGGGAATACCCCCTGGTGCCTTTAATTAATAAATAAATAAAAAGCCCCTGGCACCGACATGTTCAATGCTGTTCCCCTCTCACCACTGCGGAAAGTACCTTGGGTGGCAGCTTTTTTTCATACCACAACACTGCCAAAACTGGTTGCAGCTTCTTGTTGGCAGTGTGGGGTGTTCTGAAGTGCTGAGGTACAGCGAGGTTCCTTGGTTTTTGAGCTAGTCCCTAGGGTGGACAGTACATTTGTCCAGCCCTGAATTAGGACCAGACTCATCTACCAGCAGAACACTATCTAGAAGGTAGGAAACTTGGCTAGTTTCAATTCATGTTTGCCTTCTAACTGTTCCACCAGCATGGGGAAGAAGTGGCTAATTCCCGTTTTCCATCCAACCCCAGCCCTGCTGTGAAACAGCCCTTCTAGGACAGCAGGTGTCCTAAGATTTCAGCAAACGATGGGTCACTCATAGAAGTCTAAGGCCTCTGCAAAGCTACATCAATGGCTGGAACCACTTGGGTAGAATATCTCCTTTAGGAGTCATACAACCATAGATTTCACCCCCCACGGGGTCCAAGGATGAGGTCGCATGCTGTGGATCTGGCACGCTCTTCCCTCTGGTATATTCTGGCAGTTTTGACTACTGTGCTCTCCAGTTCAACACTCTCTATCCTAGAAATGAAGGACTGGAAGGTCACCTAATCCACTATTTCTCAACGATTAGTCTGTGGACTGGCACTGGTTCCTGAGGGCTCCCTGGCACTTTAGGAAGGCAGCAATCCTATCATTAAAAAGGTGGAGAAATACTGAATTCTAGTCCAGTTCCTTGCATTGAGAGGGGACTAAGTATTATCTAGACCAGTGATTCTCATCAAATAGCTATGGCCCAACTATGGCCCACCAAGGCTTCCCCTGTAGTCTACCAGCTCACCTTTTTAAAAAATAAAATAAAATAAAATTCACTGTCATGGGCTGAACTCAAAGAAAGGGTGCCAAAGTAAGTCAGGCTAGCACACCAGCCCTGGATGCCACCGTTTTTTCATTAGGGATGGAAAGGGAGCGAAAAATGAATGCAAATGGGAGTAAACCTCACAAAGTTGACAACAAAAACTGAGCTTTTAATCCAAACTGGACAGTGGCTTTTTCTATTTTATGCCACCTAATTTAAATGCAAAATCTTTGTCAAACCATTGCCATCTGCAAGGCAGTCAACATGAGATGCCACTTTGAATCAAAGCACAGTAACTTCAATGCAGCCTGTCCTCCTGGCGGAGTTGCAAGAAAGGATGAAAAGTGAAAATCCAAAGTCTTCGTATCACGCTCCAAATGTCATTCTCACACCAGTGACTATAGGAAAAAACAATAGCTGCTTCTACTTGGATAATGTGGGTACTAGCTAAAAGAGAAAAAAGCCGTTTGTGGTTGCTGAGCTTGTGAAGAAGTGCCTGTTGAAAATGCTGGACGAACTCTTTTGTCCAAAATAAAAAGATGATGCTGTGAAGTATATTTCTTACTATGAACAAATCAAGCGATTTAAGTGACACTGTCCAGTTATTGCTCTGTTAGATTTTTATGATGGTGAAATTCTTAAGGAAAAATATATATGCTCAAGGCCTTAGAAACATACACCACAGTAGAGATAATTAAAAGGTAAAAAGGTTTTGATCTGTAGATAGTAAACTTGCTTGTTCCACACAAAGGATTTTCCATGACAGGGAGAGAGAAGGGTTTTGCTTCACATTTGGCAGCAATACAGCCTTCACTGAATCATTTGCCAGACTGTCCTCTGTGCTAAGTTGTTCGGGGACTGGAGGAAAAACAATGGGTATTGTGATGAGATTAGTGACCTGCATACGCTCAACTTCTAGCTTGCAACACCTTTTAAAAGGCCCTTTACAGGACGTTTCAGCTCAATACACTTGCGCCACAATGACATGGGCAGGTTAAGTAGGTAGTTTGTGTTAGAAGTTTTGTGTGCTGCAAAAAGAAATAAAATATCTTTTAAACTACATGACCATTAAGAGTTGTCAGTTCCTGGAATTTATAAATGATGCCCCCCCACCCACATCACAGGTAGCTTTTCTGTGCGATATTAACAGTCACTTGAATTCCCTCAACTTGCAGTTCCAAGGTCGGGTAAGCAGCCATGTCAGGATCTGTTTGAAAAGCCTGTGCCGTTCAGGGGAATCCTGAAATCCTTCAGAGGGACTTAACAGGAAAGATGTTGCACTTTCCCACACTGCATGTTGTTGCTGCAGATGAAACATTGATGAAAACGAAGCAGGAATTCCTATATAGCCTGGTCAAAAGCTTTAAACTGTTTGAGAATTTTAAAACTCCAAAGGACTTGCTTTTGTGAGTGATCCATTTGTCTCCGCGGATGGACCTTGCCCTTCTGAAGCAAAAAACATTATTGATTTAATTGAAGGTTCATTTCAATTAGAAATTAAGGCTCAGATGCTTTGAAGGCAAAATTCAGGGAAGTAGGACTCTGTATTTCTGGATTCAATATGCTGACCAGTTTCAGAGTCGTCAAAATCTAGATGTTTATTTTTTAATGATGATGGAATTAACATGCTCATGGGCTGCATGTGACACTTCCCCTCAGGGAGGCTAGCTGCCTGCTTCGCCCACAGCCCCATTCATGGTCTGCCCTAGGCGTTGGGCCCTCCCCCACAAGTTCTATCACTTGATCACTAGTCCTTCCTTCCCTCTATCCCTGCTCAGCCCCCCTTCCCTATTCCAACCCACCCCTTCCCCTGATGCAGCAGTGATGGAGGAGAGAGCTGAGTGGGGAGAAGAGGGATGTGGAGAACAAGAGGGGAAGGGAATGCAGGGAACAGCAGTGGGGGGTGAGTAGAGGAGAGGGATGCATGCAGCAAGTGATGGGGGGCAGGGTAGAGTGGAATGGGAGTGGAGGGGTACAGCAAACAGTGCTGGGGAGCTTCACAGGAGGAGAAGAGGGAGACAGTGGGGAGGCTGAGCAAGAAGGAGAGAGGAGGAACCAGTGAGCCATGTTGGAGACCTCCAGGGAGTGTAGTGGAGACTGCTGGAGGGAAGAACAGCCAGGTAGTGGCAAGTGAACTCAGAACCCTGAGCTTTTGTGCTATGCAGGTTCCTGGTGGCTGAGGAAGTGGTATTTGTTACTCAGCTTCCTGGGTTCCTCAGTAATCTCCCTTGGGAGTCCAAGGGACCCAGCAAGCTAAGAAACAGATATTGCCTCCTCAGCCGCCTGGGAACCTGCATGGTGCATAAATAACAAACTTCCACACACCCAGCATGGAGGGGCGTGGGGGATGTCACCATGCAGCTGGCAATAGGTTAGCAATGGCTGTCCCAGAGGAGGATTAGCTTTCCATGGCCTATTATACCTGCCACCCATGAATGTACCTCTGTGAATCATCTGGCTTTTCTACCATGAACATTACAAACACTACCACAATGACCAGATGGAAATCTTCACCAGTGCCTGCTCCTTGCCCTAACCTCTTACAAATCACACTTCACAAAGCGTGTCAGAAATAGTCAGTCCCCTATCCCGTTAGGATTGCCACAAACACAGGTAATGTTGGTTTATAAACTTTGTTAAAAGATAGAAACGCTAATACTTGTGTTGCAATCAAGGTCTTCATTTACTGGCAGTTAAAGTTCTTTAATTTGGTCAGCCTTCTGTGCAAATGGCTCGCTTCTTGTCATAAAATCCTCAAATCAGCCAATGAATAATGTAATTAAGTATCACTGATCTAGACCATTTTTGAGAGGTCTGTCTTACCTAAAATCCTCTGATGCAGACTTCAACCTCCTTAGGTAACTCCCCCACATCCGAGGGCTTAATTACCCTGACAAAGTTTGTCCTAACATCTAACCTAAATTTTTCCCTTGCTACAACTTAAGCCCATTACTAGCTTTCCTGTGCTCAATGGATAAGGAGAATATATAATCTTCCTTCCTAGAACAACCTTTTTATATACTTGAAGACTTATGTCCCCCCCGCAGTCTTCTCTTCTCCAGACAAAAGAAACAGCTATCTTTCAATCTTTCCTCATAGGTCAGCTTTTCTTGCTCTCATTGACTTTCTCCCATTTGTCCACATCTTTCCCAAACTGTGGTGCTGAGAACTGGACACAGTACTCCAGCTGAGGTCTTACCAGTGCTAAGTAGAGTGGAAGAATTGATTCTTTTGTCTTCCGTACAACACTCCTTCTAATATAGCCCAGAATGATGTTTAGGTGTGTGTGTGTTTTTTTTTTGTTTGGTTGCAACAGTATAACACTAGCTAATATTTAGTTTGTGATGCATTATAGCCCCCAGCTCTTTTGGTGCAGTACTCCTTCCCAGACAGTCATTTCCCATTTGTATTTAGCAATTGATTATTTCTTAAGTGTAGTAGTTGGCATTTGTCCTTACTAATTGAATTTCATACTATATAATTTAGGTAACTTCTCCAGTTTGTCAAGATCATTTTGAATTCTAACACTGACCCCCAAAGCACTTGCAACTCCTCCTGGCTTGGTATCCACTGCAAACTTTATAAATGTACTCTCTGTGCTAGTATCCAAATCATTTATGAAGATATTGAACAGATCCAGGCTCAGGACACATTCCTGCAGGCCTCCTCTTGATATGCCCTTCCAGGTTGACTGCAAACCCTTGATAACTATTCTCTGGGAACAGTTTTTTCCAATCAGTTGTGCACCCACTATAGTAGGTCTGTCTAGGCTATATTTTCCTAGTTTTGTTTGAAAAGGTCATGTGAGTATCAAAAGCCTTTCTAAGTCCAGATACATCACATTGATGGCTTTCTTCCATATCCACAAGACTTGTTATCCTGTCAACCAAGGGTATTAAGATGGTCTGGCGTGATTTGTTCTTGACAAATCCATGTTGACTGTTACTATCTTCTGGGTGCTTATAACTTGGTGGTTTATTTGGTCTGTTACCTTTCCAGATACCAAAGTTAAGATGTTAGGTCTGTAATCCCTGGGTTGTCCTTATTCCCCTTTTTATAGAGAGGTACTATATTTGCCCTTTTTTGGCCTTTTGGGATCTCTCCTGTCCTCAAAGAGTTCTCAAAGATAATTGCTAATGACTCTGATCTCTTCAGCCAGTTCCATAAATGTTCTAAGATGAATTTCATCAGGACCAGCTGACTTGAAGACCTCTAATTTGCCTAAGTAATTCTTAAATTGTTGTACCCCATTTACTCTGATGTGCAGTATGTTAGTGGTCTGATTGCTGCTAACTTTTTTGTGAAAATTGAAACAAAAGGCATTTAACATTAAATCATGGCTGTGTAGCGGTGGTGGTGGTCTTCCTTCCACATTAAGTAATGGTTGTACTCTGTCCTGTTTTCCTTTTGCTTTCTAGTGTTTTTGTAAAAAGTTTTCTTGTTATCCTCTATGCCCCTAGTTAGATTTCATTTTGTGCCTTGTCCAATTTTGTCACTACATGCTTGACTTGGTTCCACTTTTTGTAGGACTTTGTTTTTGTTTTCAGATTGTTGAGAATCCTTTGGTTAAGTCGGAGTGGCCTCTTGCCCTACTTCCTATGAAGTAGGTATCTAGGGACATAAAGGGTAACAAGAAAACATTTTACAAACACGCTAGAATAACAAATAGGCAGAATACCTAAGTAAACCACTTCTGAGCTGTTAGGGCACCATTAAAATTAACTAAAAACCAAGGCCCAGAAACCAGAACGCCCAAAAACTTGTAATAGGAAAAACATTGCTAAAACTTGAGCATACACAAGAAGAAAGTGTTTGAACTTCAAGTAAAATAAAAATCCTCTGACAAATTTGTTTGCAGAAGACTAAACATTGATATAAAAGAATCAGTGTGCCATCTAAAATCCACTTTCTAATAGATTAAGGGGGGATACTATACATCTACTGATCTGAACATTAAAATACGAGATTCTTAATTATGAGATTAAAAACTTTGTTAGCTGTATGTTTTTAATGAATAATAATTATGGATAATAAGTTTACTTAGTTATGGATAGCTAAGGTAACATGCAGGCCAAAGTTCTGCCTAGCTTGAGTGTATTTTTTTAATTTTCTTTTCAATATTTGTTTACTTATCTTGCCAGCAATAATATTTTTGTCATGTTGAAAGATCTAAATAAGAAATGGAAACAAAGATGATCACCCTCTTTATTTTTTCTCTGGGAAATTTGGAAACGGTGACCCAGGGCAACAAGACCGAGAACCTACAAATTCAGCAGTAAAACTAGATATTATGTAACTAAATCTTGTGTATGCGTAAGCTAGGGGTTATGTAAAAATCAATGGGTAATGTATTGAATGCTCAGTGGAGAAAAACTGGGTAATGGACAATTGAAAGGTATAAGAATCCAATTGAAAATGAGTCCCAAACTGGAGAAATGTTAGACCAGAAACTGAAGCATGGGACTGAGGGACCAGACCAAGAGAGGGTGACCATCATGGAGGAGGGAAGAACTTCTTGGCATCCCAGAATGTAGTAACTTGCATGAATTTACCTATTCAGTCTTGTCTGTTACTTGTATCTGGACATATACTTATGCCAGACAAGTGAGAATAATTCTGTCCTGAAATTGTATTAAAGGAAAAAATGGATTAGGGTGGATTTGTGACCGACTTCCCCTCCCAACAGAGCTATTGTTTTAGCTTACTAAAGTGTTTTCAATCTCGATCCTGATTTTCAGGTATGAGATTCTATACGAAATTCACCACCAGAGCCTATGGCAGCTCCACAGTCTTCAAAGCAATTGTGACCACTACGTAAGTGCTGTAATTGGCCCTGTAGATTTAATCACTTCCGGTAATGGCTTGAAGCCCAAGTTCTAAACTTAAATCTTCCTCTTTCCTTCTTTAATTCTGGTAATTGATCTTTGTATATGGGAACAATGGTGTCCTTTTTCCACAATAAAGGTAAAACTGACAAGCTATACATTTCAACTAACTTCTTTTGGTTGAAGGAAACATGTGAACTGAAGTGAATAAATATTGAAAGTTTTTTTTTCCTCCATATCTGCATGGAGTTGGGTTGACTTTCCATAGAGCACTGATCATTTGTACAATCAAAACTTTTCCCCTTTTGATTTAATCAGACACTTTATCGGAAAAGAAAAAGTCTTAGTTTAAACAGAAGTTTAAACAGAAGAGAGTATTTATACTATGCACAAAATAGTAAGAAAATGAGCTAAGGTTGTATTTAAAGTGGTTTGAAGAACTCATGCACATTACTGTAAACGTATTTCAGACACCAATTCTGACTGGAACAATATTTGATTTGCATTTATTAAACATCAGTACTTTGAAATCAATTTCTTTCTAAATGAATGAATACTGATAAGTGACCTCATTGTTTTAAAAACACTTCATTTGTTCCATTCAAAATGATATACTTGTCACTGATTTTTTTTCATTACAAAGTTTGTTAGTTATAGTTGAACAATAAAAAGGGATTCCTGGACCTTGGGTATAATAACAGGATGAAACAGCAGTAAGATGAAAATTAAAACATTTTAAACTGTTTACTAGTGAAAGTTTTAGACCTGAGTGAATAGATACAATACGAGTGCTGTTTACTATAGGCCAGAGTCCTCCCTTAGCTAAACTTTATACTATAGACTCTGCAGTAACTCAAGGGGAAATGCATAAAATTACTTATCAAAAGACTAACAGAGAAATAATCCTCATTACTATCCTAGGAGGTAGGCAAGCATTCAGCACAACATTTTACATATGTGGAAACTGAGGCACAGGGCAGTTGAAGCCATAAAGCAGGAGTAACAAGTTCTCATGTCTTCAGGCTATGAGAGAATGTTGCCTCTCAATTTACTACACTGAGAATAACAAGATAGCATTTTTCAAAAAAAATTACAATAAAAATGGATGGACCAAAACCAGAAGGCACAGATTACCCATCTGCCAAAAATCCAAACATCTTGTAATCAAAATATTCTGTTAATAACAAAACACCATAAATACCAGAGCTCCAGAACAAGACCTTCGTAGGATTAAACTGTCTACAAGGCCTGTGTTCTCCTGGCTCACAATAATGGAGCTGGCAAGAAGGGAGACTGCAAATGTCTTATTTTTGTGACTTAAATACATGTTGCAGCAAAACTCTAGAATTTAAGGTTTGTTTTCTTTGGGTCACATGCAAGAAGGGCCAAAAGTTTAAGGGTGAACATATGGCTCTCATTTTAATAGGAACCACCTGAGTTCATTTAGCCCCAACTGGGTTGAAGCATATAATTACTTCACCATCAGTTGGAGAACGTTCTGAAACAAATCCATTACAGCCTTTGCAGTGTCTCTTAAAGCTATACATGCCATCTTTATATGGTGAGATCGAAGAAAAGATCACTGTGGCTTTCTATAAAATGACATCTCTTTAAAACAAAATGTTCCTGAAAAAAGATCATCCACTTGGTTTTGCACTGTTTTTCTTCCCTTGCTCCTTTTCTGTAGGCTCAACCTCAATATATTCACTTGGGGATATGCTAATATAGATCGCACAGTAGCAGTTTAAGCAGCGTTGAGATGCTACATGTCTAGTGATAGTTGAAACGTGACAGACACTTCAAATGTATTTTAGATACTGCATCTGATACCAAATCTTTGATTCAAAACTCCTGTACCTTGGCTCCCAGCCACAGTGAATTCCATTGTAATTACCTCAGTTAACAACAGCTCTTTATTGCACTTCAAGTGGTAAGATTCTTAAGATTGGTTTTGTAAAGTAGGTAGAAGAACACAGGGGCATGAGAAACAGCAAGACTACACCCGTTGGAGTAACTTTTATGTTAATAGTTGTATTGAGTGCAAATTCTCCTAAGAATACTTGCTCCAAAACATCATAGATCTTGTAACCCTCCTTGCAATCCAGGATACCCAGCAGTGCTAAATTGGTTGCAAAAGGTCTTGGCCTTCCATCCGTACCATTGTTCATAACAGCTACTGCAAACTGTCCGTTGATCAGTGTTCTCTTCCATACTTCGAAGCGATGGGTCTGGCAAAGAGAATTAGAGCATGTGGCTTCACTTTACAGACTCATCACTAGATAATTCATTTAAAAGCAGTAATAATAATACTTTACACTTCAGCTTCACAAAATCCCTGTGAGATAGTGTGACAAGGGGTACACACCTGATATAGATGAGCAAAATAGGAGCTGCTACTCTTCTATCAATTCCCTCAGATTAACAGAAGCCCCCCAGACTAATAGAAGCTGTACAGATTCACTGGATGGACTCTAGATGTTACCTATACTGCTACTCAAAGTATGTCTACACTGCAGTAAAACACTTCTGCCTGGATGGTGTCAGCTGACTGGTTTCTAAGGCTATAAAACTGCAGTGTAGACATGGAGGTTCAGGCTGGAGGCTGGGATCTGGGTCTCTCTTCTGTCATGGGATCTGAGAGTCTGTGCAACAGCCTAAGTATCTTCTACGCTACAATTTTATAGCCCCACAGCCTGAATCCTGCAAGCCCAAGTCAGCTGACATTGACCTGTAGTTACTTTTTATTGCAGTGCTGATATACCCCTACATACTACTTTAGACAAGTACCTGCCCTGAGCATCTTACAGTCTAAGTAGACCTTCTACAGAGAGGTGATGGAGCAATGCATTAAAATGAATAAATGTGCTGATTTTGACAGATCAGCCTCAAACATGAATCAATGCCCAAATAGCTTTTTGAAATAAGACCTGAATGATCTAGCTATTTATGTTGTCTAAGTTGACCCAAATATTGATAGATGCATGCATTTCTAGTGTTGCTGGTTTTTGCTACAGCATCAGTACTGGTTTTGTGCACACTTTTTTGAAACTATATATTCTTGGTTTTCTACATTTAAAAGCTTTGACTTTGAAGAACTAGAAAATTGCTACAAATGGGGAAAATAGAAGACTTCCATTTGTGTGCTACAGGTAAGCTTTACTTGAAAAACAAAGTTCATTGTCCCGTATTTATTTCATGGCTGCTAACTGGCAAGGAAAAAGCCTTTCGTATTTTGATGTCCTTTGGAGGCAGGCAAGTATGGCTGGCACAGAGAAAAAACTGCACAGCCATTAGACTAAATTAGGAGTATACAATGCAGAATCAATTCGATCAGAAGTTCAAACTAACAGTTCACTCTCCTTTTATTTTTTCTGTCCAAACATTTTATTTGAAAGGACAGTGTCAAGACTAAAATTCCTTTAATTAGAGCTTTATTTAAATTGGCCTTTGTTTTGTTGTGGCTATGTTGGGCAGTCTGGCATTTCTACTTGTGTCTTTTCATTCTCTCAACAGACAGGTTACTGAAGGGATTCTTGTGTTTCAGTGTTCAGCCTGCTGACTAACGCGGAGCAGAAGGGAATGGTACAGAGCACATGCATTCTCTCCAGAAACCAATTCCTGCAGCGAAGTCTGAATTAATAATGCATCTAGATAATCCTTTACATCTTAAACATTTTCATAATCCTCATAGTATCCTGTGAGGCAGCTAGGTGAATTTTATTACTACTGTTTAACAGACAAACTGACACCCACAGTGCCAGATTCTGGTTCCTGTGATCGTGGAAACAGGCCATAAATCTGCCTTTAAATAGGCAGCTGAGGGTTTTTCACTATGGAAGACTCCATCCCACCTCCATCCTGTGTCTCGCAGCATAGGTGGCATACCTGGAGTATGCTGTACTGGACAATCACCAGCTAATGTAATAACACAATGGGACTGTTGTAAACCAATATAAATTAGAGCAGCCTAAGGGCTGCTCTAACTTTATACTGGAGGCTAGATTAACCCTGGTTGCCCAAGTGTTGGGGTCAAGCACTTGATCCTGGGCCGAATATAGCTTGACTGGACCTGTGGACAAGGGTGACCAAAGGTAAGTAACTTACCCAAGTCAACACTACAACGCAGCAGTTCCATAATCGTATTCTTATGCTTATTCTACTAGAACGTTTTCCTCTTTGTACTAATATTTTCTCCAGTGTTTGCAGCTTTGGTTTTGAGTGACTAGTAGGTCGTTCCAAAAAACGATGACATTAATACATCTACATGTGGCATGTTTATAGTCCCATGAACTTTGAATGGAATATTTCATTTTTTACAGTCAGCATATCTTGTACACAAAGATTGCTTTGAAAAATTCAGAAGTGCTCTTTCTGGAATAAGCAGATGGAATTCCATTCTGAGAGATCTTGCTCAGTTTGAGCACAGGCTTTACCTGAAATTTGTTCTTGTGCAACATTAGCTTTATAAATAAATTAAGCATATGTTACTTGATAATTATAACTGCTAATTGTAAGAAGTTCTCAGATCTGCTTTGTGTCTGAGCAGCTACATGCTGGGTACAATTTTATACTTAATCTGTAAGAATATGTTTATACTTGCACTTCATCCACTGTTGTGAATTTTGATTTACCCATCTTTCCAGTAGTTTTCCATAGTAAGTAAAAGGGTCAAAAGTTCTGTTTACTTCAAATCTTTCTAGACACAGTTCCTGTTTATCCAGTGACAAATTCAAACTATCACATAAGGAATCTTTCTTGATGTCGTCTTTCTAGACTTCTAAATTAATTTGCCATTCCAGCCAGTCAGGACCAACGTTTGCCTTACGTTCTGTTGTACTCTATTGTTTAAACCCTGCATACTGCAGCTGGAGTGTTGCCCAGAGGTTGCCTTTGTTGCTGATACTTTAGAATGACACAGGATCCCTAAACACCAGGAAAAAATTCAGATGCAGGAGGCTGGTTTTACCTAAGCACATAAGCAGCAGTACTCCAAATCTCTACCTCCTGAAAGCAAAGACTGGATACATGAAAAGTTCCAGCAGAATGGTATACTTAGCTTTTAAATTTAGCAGATGCATTTTATTACTCCTACAGCTCAATCAGGGTTGCTGGGGAATTCCCCAGCTTCAAGCATCTGACCAAGTGGGATTTTCTGCCATAAAAGCTCATGCGATTAAATAAATTTGTTAGTCTTGAAAAGTGCCACCGGACTCTTTGTTTTTTGCTGAACTAGACTAACACGGCTACCCCTTTGGAACTTGTTAACAGAAATAAGTGACACTGAAGCAGAGGGAGACAAGTTCTCTACATTACCACCTCAATTAAACTGTTTTTGAATCCAAGTTGATATTGGATGGAGCGACATGCTCGGCCTCCCAGCAAGGAGACCATTAGATGTGGCCTAAACTGCTGTCTGCATCAGCACAGAACCTGATAGAATGAAAAACCACACCATCATCCAGGCTTGGTGTAAGCTGGTACAACTGCTGTGCAAATTTCTTGACTAAATTCACCAGTGATGTAAGTTACTTATGTTTAAACTGGGCAGAAAATGGGTGTATCCAATGATGCATAAAATAAGAATATCTTGTATATGCAGAAAATGAAAATGGGGGAAGGAAGTGTGGTAGGAAAAGTAATTAATAGGTGTATGTAGATTAACACATCTCTCCTAAACCTTTCCAGCTATGTTAAAAAAAAATTATTAAAAAGGAATCACTACACACTGTTTATTATTGAAGGTTTGGAAAAGCTGAGTAAAAGAAACAATGCCCTTTCTTGGTAAACTGTAAGATAGTTCATGTTGCTAAGTCTGAGTTCCTGGCACAGCTTGGTAACAAAGCATAGCAGAGCCATCATTTAAAAACCAAATAAAAGAATAGAGAGCAGACAACTGACAAATTGGGTACCTTACTAATGCGTTGTCCCTGAATCCCCAGAGCATCTTGGTTTATGTAAATCAGCAGCTGGTTCTGCAAGATGTACTTGGCCTCCTCAGACATTGTCCTTAAGTCACTGGATATAAAGAGAGGGGCTGCCAGGATTGCCCACAAAGCCATCTGCACTTTTGACTGCTCATAACTCAGGCCAAAGTTTCCAATAATAAGCTGAAATAAATCAGATTTTGTTAAACTGTCTGTATAGTAGAAGTGCCTAGGATCTCTAGGCACAAACCAGGATCCCACTCTCCCCAATACATGACTAGGGCTCCTAGATGCTACTGCAAAGGTGACACTCTTAAAAGAATGCTGATGCACACGAAAACCCAACTATATTACAATTTAGGGACTGACCTTGCAAGCCCTCTCTGTGCAGAAATCTTATTGAAGTTAATGTGTTAAAGCTTGTAGAACTGGATCTTTATTTGTACTGTCTCTTTTATACAGCATTTGTCCCAAAATGCTTACAGCATTCATTCAGTTACAGAATGAACCGTATCTTCTCCTTTGTGATTAAATCCTGTTTCCATAATGCCTCTGTGCAGGCTTGCAAAATTATCTTGCATTTACCCACCCAGCAATAAAATGAACTTGTCTCCCTTTACTACACGTATATAGAGGGCAAGTGAGCAATTCAGATTTTGAATTGATTTTGGAGAGGCAATTTTACCTGATCCTTTTGACTGACTAATATTTGTTTAAATGTTTTACCAACATTTTTCAAGTATGCCATCTTGGAAAGCAACGTTGGGCAGTTAACTGCACATTTATCTTAAGCGTGCTCCCAGCTAGGGTCACACATGATTACATTTTGCTACCTTTCCTGTTAAACATGTTTGTGTTAACTTGAGGCATTTTGAACTTTCATGTCATTACAATCAGCATGCCAGTCAGCTCTAGGGCTCCCTTTCAGCAGAGCCAGGTGAGTGTGTTTTTGTTTTTGGCCTGGCTGCAAAAGGGACCTGAATAAGAAGGGTGTTGCTGACGCATGTTATGGGAGCAAAGCAGATTGGCAAAGGGAAGTAACTGAGGGAATAAGTAGAGGTCATGACTCTTCCACCTACTGGTGGACTAGGTTTGCTCCCTGTTAGAGGGAATCATCCTCACTACTCTTGGATACCAAGGGGGTAGCAGTAATTGCTGTTACCACGTTTTTCCATAGGCAGGCCTCTCAACTGCTCCAAATTTCAGCCCCAGGAAGTTGTTCTACTCTTCTGGTCTGGTCTATGTCACCCACATATGGGGAGAGAAGCCAATGGAAAATTGACATGAGAGGATCACAGAAAGAGACTAGGTATAAAGGGCTCTTGGTAAGTACACAGGAAAGGGGAAGCTTGAGAGAAGGGTTGAAAAGCCACAGTAAATTGAGAGGAGAGGGAGAGTGGAGTAGGGATAAGTAACTCATCCTGACTTGAAGTTGGCATTCTATTTGGGTTTAATCAGACTGAAACTATGCCCTTAAGTAACACACCAGTTTATAGGGACAAGGTGAGGTTAAATGGGGAGGTTTATGCTTTTTTATTTCTCAGATGGAACAGGGACTGGTAGAGAATTGCAGTAGGTAAACGGCAAACTAAATTGTTTGGGTGGCTTCACAATCCAGCTGTATATTTTCATGGTCAAAAAGTATCTACTATGCATTTCAGGCCCTTGCTGCACAACGTGGAGGTCTGCTGAATATTTGGGGCTAAATCCCCAGCAGCAACAAAGCAGAGTTCAGCACCACTGAGAAGAGGCAGTAAAGGTAACTTGATCCTGGAACTGGCTAGGGTCTATTTTTGTCCCTCAGGGCATGTTACGCTAGCCTGAGATCTAGTCTAACTTGCTTCAGCATGTAATGGTCTCTTGGGACTGCTGAAGTGCAGCATACTCCAGTCTTACTCCCTAGGCTGGGAATGATGATATAAAGCCAGTGAGGTCACTTTGTGCCAGGACAATTTTCTCTGTCCAGCTAAAGAAACTTTAGGTTTTCTTGCTACATTCCAGAGGCACAAAGAGGCCTTACTGCACATCAAGATTTAACCAAAAAGTTGCAGCTTTTCTTTATTATTCATAGCCTGCCATGGTGTTCCACACCTCAGTCAGACTGCAATGTGTTTTACTCAGGGATACCCTTGCAGGCCACGTGAATACTGAAACTGTTGGGAAGGAGGTAGTGAGACCAAAGCAAATCAGTGTCCATTGGCTGTACGGGCTTTCTTTCTGCTGCCAGGTGAAACTTAAATTGCTGGAATTTTAAATTTCTGCAGAACATGTAATTTTGAGCCTTGCAACCTGAGAGAATACTGCCTTCCTAATTGCCATCCAGTTGGATGAGAAACTGATGAGCTATTGTTGACTTTCCCTAGATCTTAAGAACAGGAAGCAAGCCAGTCACCATGGAAACTTCCCAGCTGTAACTTCCTCCATCTGATGCCCAGCTGTTTTGGTGCTGAAGGCATCCTGTGAAGTTCATCTTCCTGAACAAATATCTGTTTGAGCTCAAGACAAAACTATAGAAGGATTTTTCCATTCAGCGGTTGGGATGGCTGACAAGGGCTGGTTACTATATTGGATGTACGGTATATTTTGACTATATTTAAGGAGCCCAGGGTCCCCGGTGTTGAGGCACTGTAACTTAAGGAAGGAAAGCTTTTCTACCACACTAACACATGACATTCATGTAGGGCACGTTTCACTGGTTGATCTCATTGCATTTTACAAACATTAATTCCTAGACAAAAAATAAGTTCAAGGTAAGGGAGCAAATATGTATCTACAGACAAACAAAAATATTAGAACATTTTTACTAGGAAATTCTAAGTTAAGGTTATGGCTTGAAATCGCTGTCTAATTTCTGAGGCCCCCTTCTCCCCCCACTTCAGATGGTTAAATGTGAACACTGTCTATATTATACTTAAATGTGAAGACACTTGCAATCTTAATTACTGAGTTGCTACTGCATCTCTACTTGTTTTGTGCTATAAATCTCTGTAATGGTAACATAGACATCATTTTGCAGATGGTTAAGCTGAAGTAAAAAGAATGATGCAGCGAGTCAGAGGCAGGAGTGGAACCCAAGAGTTCCAACTGTCCCCTGCTTTAACCACTGGAAATGTTTTCTATGGACAAGTGCATAGTATTGGTCTTGTCTAGTGGCTGTTCACAGCTGTTGCTTTGAAAAGTCTCTTACTGAATTATCTTTTTATTGGGATCTATTTACATTTCAACAGAGAATAAAATATTTTTTTTTAAAATCACCATATCTGGATCATTCCATCTTCCCGGGCCAGCTGCCGGTTGCAGCTTTTCCTGGTTGTTTCCAAACCACTCAATGATATCTAGAACACTCTCCCAGGAATCCTGGATGTCGCCAAAATTTCTCCAGAGATTACATATTTCACCAAGTAAGGTGTAATTTACCTTAATAAAAACAAGTAATATATTTATACATATTACACATGTGAGCACATGAAATAAAATTTATTTCTATAGCTACTAAATAAACTACATTTATCCTGCACATTTGACCTGCTATGTATGCCAGGACTGCGACTGCCATTTCAAACCTCTAAGCAATTTCAACAGCTCCCATTTTCAGTCTTCCTGATTGCTCGCTCTCCTCCTTTCCCTTCTTTTTCTTCTGCTGCTGTCCTACCAACATTAATTGCTGAGTGGTTAGTGTGCAATATCGGAAGTTACCTTTTCCCATTATGACACCATCTGGTGAAAAAGTAACTGGATCACTGGGCTTCAGAACTGCAACTATTAGGCTGTTAAGTATATCGTGAGTACTCAGACAAAAAAAGAGGTAGGTGGGGAAGGACAACATATGTAAATATTGTTTGTTACTGAGTTTATACTGTAAGTAGTAGTCGTCAGCACTAAATTCACAAAGTGTTGATATGTGATTACTGTCTATATTAGACTTAAACCATTTTAAAAAACCCAGTAAGCAGAACTGTTCTTCAGAAAAGCAAAGAGGGTTTTCTAACTTCCTAAAGAAACAAATAAAATGTTCCCTAGCACAGAACATATGTGTTGTTCTCAAACAGTTTTTCCAAAAGAACGAACAAGTGATTTTAAGACTATATGGTTTAACTGCCATTTGCAGTTCTGAGAAGAGCAGAAACCTTTGCCAGGCTATTTTATTTTCAAATGTCATATCCATAATCTTAATAGGAGAGCCAGCTATCTACAAAGCACAACTTTCTCTTATAGGCATCTGAAAAGCAGAAGACTTTGGTGTTCCATTAGTGGAGTGAGAGTGGTCATCTAACAATGTGGCTCCACTATACAGAAATGAATGGACTATATTAGGACTAGCCTGGTTGGTGTGGAATCATTTCAAAGTTAATTCAAATGAGTTCCAGCCATTTGTCAAAAGGTCTAGTCAGCTAAATGGAAAGAATATTAAAAACAAGCAGTGGAGATACCTTTGGAGGAAGCCCTCCTTCATAGGCTGGCCAGCTACATGAGTAAGCGATAGGTCTTGCTGTTTTATTCAAAGCAATGCTCATCTTTGGGTAGCCTAAACAAAAATGAATATTGGCTAGTAATACATTACAGAACAATAGTAATAGTATTCTAGTTTATTGTACTTTCTATTGTTTGACAAACATAAGAGCGGACTCTGCCTTGTTGAATTACATATAGAACATAAATTATATATGGAACATGGATAATGAAAGGTTTCCTTTACAAACTGCATATAGATACCATTTATGATCATGCCTGCCCAAAATTACTTTCTGCGGATATAGGAAAAACCCATTTTTTTGTATATTCCTGTTTTCAATTTATTCAGCAAGAGGCAAAATTTTCCCAAAATACATGTGGGATTAGAATATTATACTTCAAAACCAGAGTTTAAGAAAAGAGCTGAATGACATAGTAGCATTGTACTGTGTTGCCAAAAGGAAATCTGGGCTTGGGAAGGAACCAAGGACTCTGCTTCAGACCAGTAGGAAATTAAATATGTTGCAGAGATTGTTTCTAAAAACTTCCACTGTCTCCTGAGAGTTACAATTACACCCCTTGGTTCTTCGTTGTCCTAATCATGAGGGAGACACTGATGAGACAGGACCAGAGAGAGAGGGATGTCTACCTCCACTGACTAAATCCTGAATGTCATCTGCGATGTGAGGCTTTATCATCTCTTCCCCCAACCCATATCCTTTATATCTTCTTTTCCTATCTACTTCCTTTTGCCATCCATCTTTGCTGGCTAAGACTGTATATTTTGCAATACTCCTATAAGACTGTGACCAAAGAGGCAGTTGAAAACAATGCCATAAATAGACCCATGCTGGTACAAGGTTGCCAGGTAACAAAGTGGCTAACTAGACATTTGCCATCCTGCATTTCTCCAGGAGAGAGGTGGCAAGTGAACAACAGAGCCGGAAGCTGCATTTTATCTCTTATTCTTTTCTCTCCCCCCTTTTTTGTGTGTGTGTTTTGTCTTCTAGGAAATGGGATCAGACTTTAACAACAGTAGCAGCTCTAACTCATCTCAACTAACTTTTTCTTGTTTTCCTAAAAGGATAGTTTTACCGTTTTCCCCTCTCCCTTTAATAACTCCCTATAGCTAAAAGGAAAGGGAATAAGGGGTATTGATAATGGCTGTGTTTAATAGTTTACATTTCAAACACAACTGTGTTTCTCCTTTTTCTGTACCTTTATTAAAGGGTTAATAAGATGTTATTGGTATGTTTGTCATGGTATGGGACAGGCCGAGGTCTTTGTATTCCAAAACCATGTTAATGTTGGACAGTGACTGAGTCATGTTAACAGCATTCACTTTCTGGACCTATTTATTCCATCAAAATTAATACAACAGTACCGTAATAGGCCAAAATAATCAATGCTTGATATTTGCTTCAAAAAGTTATTTATTTATATATTTGGAGCTCTAGTACAATCCCTTCACCCATTCTGCATCCTAAGTGAGTGGGGGAAAAAATGTATTTTTCTGTTGTCTTAAAAAACCCAAAAACCTTTAAGAACCATTTTCAGCACGGCTTCAGCACCAATGGTTGAAGTTTCCCACTTGGAAAGCAGGCCATCATTCTCATTGAAGACTTAATATCTTTGCTTTGTTCAAATAACCTGATTTTGGTTGAACAAATATGATTTTAAAATTTACTGAGCCATAAGCACTAGAACACTATGCTAAAGCTACGGATTTGAACAACATAGGAGATACATTGCACATCTTGTGAAGATGCTCAGGATCCATTATATGGAGTTTCTAAAATCTTTCATCTGAAGCATCATTTATTGGCTGCAATTGGATGCAAGATACTAGAGATGATGGTCTGATGTGACCAATTTTCCTATTAAAATGTTACATTGAAAATGAGAGGTGGGGGAGGTTTGAGAGGGAATAGAAAGCAGATGCCAAATGAGAGGCACGATCCTGTTTACTTTTGCTGGAAGTTTGGGTACATAAGAAATGCAAAACATGCCTTATTTTGAATCTTCTCTCATGAGTAGCTAATTAAAAGCTTCATTATCAAAGGAATGGGAACAAGATAAAACAAGATCATGAGATGTCACATCTCAATATTGAGCTTTACACACACACAAATTTAGATTCATCCAAAACAAACATATTAACAGAAATTAACTGGAATAATAATAAGCAGCCTCTTTTACAAATAAAACCTCTGAGCTGACCTTTCCCTTGTTCAAAGGTTAATCCTGAGAAACAAACCTATTGCTTTAACAGATGAATTGGAATAGCAGCCATCAAGTTTCAGCATGTCAACTTCCCATTCTGCAAATGTTTTGGCATCTGTTTCAATGGTGTCCAGTGTAGTCCCTGGGTAACCATTGCAGGTATAGTTACCCATGTCACTATAAATTCCAAATTTCAGCCCTTTGGAATGTACCTGGTAAAGTAAATAAGTGATTCTCATTAGTTTGATTCTAGTGTATTCATCTTCTAATACCCATTGATACTAAATTTCTCTTCTGTTTGTTAAACATCTCCATTACTTTTTCTGAAGTTAGATTTCTCTTGGATGCTCTCTTGTAAAGTCACTATTTTGAGAAGCGTATTCTGAGGGGATTTTGCATATCAGAGTCCTAAAAAGCTGGTGGTTATGCTGTAATGGCTGCTCTGGATTCATGGGAAAAAATATAGTTAACAGGTTAATTGGAGTAATATGTTGCCTTTTATGCAAGGATCTCACAATAGTTTACAAGGATTAGATAGTAGGCGAGCATTGTTATACACATTTGGCAGACACAAAACAGAAATGTTAAATGATTTACTCTAAGTCAACCAGAAAGTTACATGAACAGGAACAGAAACCAGAAATCCTGTCTTTCAGTTCTCTATTGCAACCGCTAGCTGCCTCTCTGCAAAATATGGCTTTCATTCCAAACACACTTTAAGGCGCCATCTTGCCAAACACACACATGCTTACTACTGATTTCAGTGGAACTACCCAAAACGTATAAATTGGTAAGCAAATGTGAAACTTTGTACGATTGGGGACTTGCTGTGTTCCACTGTACTTGAATTCAACCACATTGTGTGGCTGACGCACTGCATAGAGTACAGTGAGCATCTATGCTTATTAATAAATATATCTACCTTCCTTTCAATTGTAACGCAGAGCATGTTAATGGAGTCCTAAGAAATAACAATTATCTTTAGAGTTCACTGATATGACAACCCTTATGTGCTGGCGCAATGAAAATCATTTACATATATTACAATGAAGCTGTTCCCTGTAATTTTCATAGCTAAGTAGCTTGACATTTATTACTTATCATAGAATTCACTTAAATGACATGTAAATGCATCTTTCTAATAATTTCTTTAATTAACTATTTTCAAAGAATTTGAATTTTTAGCACCTAAATCCACAGTGAGAAACTAGTGTTTAAGTACATGTATCTTACTTAACTTACATAATCAGCAAGAGCTTTAATGCCACTTGGAAACCTATCTGGGTCTGGCTGAAGCCTGCCCTGGGAATCCCTTTCCTTTGCAGACCAGCAGTCATCAAGGTTCACATATTCATAACCCAGCTCCTTCCAGCCATCTTCTGCTATCTTGTCTGCCATTTTTTTGATCAAGTACTCACTGGTGACAAACAGAAGATTGTATTAACAAAACTGTTGAAATGTTAGTCTGCTTATTTTTGTGTGTTTGCAGGAACCTCAAAGGTTCTGGACCTCACTTTTATATCTCCTCAGAAAAATGGCAACCCCAACTGAATAATTCCTTTTATAACTTGCTGGCTGGCCACTGATTCAGAACCGAGTCATAGGGAAAAAGGTTAAATTCTGATTCACCTGCACTACTTCCTCCAGCTCCTGAAGTTTTCTTTAAAGGTATCCCTTCCAGGTATGTATTGTAGTAGAAAGACCTGTCCCTCCTTAGTCTACAAGATCTGAAGCGGTCAAGGAACATGATATGTTAAGGAGATAGAATAGGAATTGATCTTAGCCTCAGTTTATACAATACGTAGTTCAGGGTATTCGTATTGCTTTCAAAGTTATGCAAAAGTGTGACTTTTAGATGGACGCTTATCAATAACTGGGATTCTAAATAAATTTTGAGCATCCCATTAACTGAAACACCTATTGAAAAGATTATCCCCAGGATTATGTGGGGTCTTTGAAGAAATCTTTTAGATATAAATTGTATTTAATTTATGCTATGTGGTTTAATAATCTCACAGTACCCTGCTCTATCATTTATTTCCCATTTTAAATATCAACCTTTTTGTTTTATTTACATAAAAATGTACATTTTGAAAAAACAAGACATGGCCAAAAAGATTCTGTCTTCAACTAGGTTCTCTGTCAGGGTTCTTTATAGACGTGGTCAAAGATTTGTCTCTTTGGCACCTACTATACAAACATTAACAAGTTGATAAAACATCTCCTGTTCTATAGGAATGTCCTCTGATCTTAATGTCAATATAATTAATTATTTGATGTCCTTAGCCTTTTTAGTGTCCTGTCTAAACTTCAGCTTACTTTGCTTGTATTTATTAATACAAAACAATGAAGAATAGGCTCTCCCTAATGTAATACCAAGCAGGCTTTCAACAGTAAAATGTCTGAGATATAACAGCAGAGGGAGTTCTCTCCATGTTTCCTAGCTGATTCTTTTTTGGTTCTAGTTGCGTACATGAACATTATCATCTTCTTGTTTAAAAACAAACATTTCCAGCTTCCTCTTTTTAAACAAACATTGGCCACCTCCCAAAATGGCTCAGTAAAATGCTCTGCTTTTTCTCAGTACATTTCAGACTGGGAAACACAATGATATAAGAAGTCCATGAAGGCTTTCACAAATGAGAATTAAGACTAAAGGATAAAAATTGGTATACACAATAAGGACAATATAAATACCTCTTCATAAGAGAATGGGAAAGGGGAAAAATTAAAATCCTTCAAAAATTCTTTGAACAAGACATCAAAAAAAAAAAAATACAAAAAACTTCAGTAAATGGTGCAGGACTAGAATTATCCTCAAGTACAACTGCTGTTCAACCATTCTTCTCCTTTGAGAGTAAAGTATTAAGTTTATTTTTAAAATAAGATGATTAAGATAAGTGAGATGAGAACTTTTTATTCAAATCTTCAAATCTACTCTGACAAAGTGGATTTATTCTTATCCTAAACTCTTAACCTAAATCTATGCAGGCATTTATATTACCCCGATCATCATGGCTTCTAGCCATCATCATCTTTGTACTTAATATTATTAGAAGTTTTACTACAGAGGCACCACTCTCATACATAGTACAAGTATAATTTTAGAACAAACACTATGCTTTTGGGCATCTTTGTGCTTTTTTATGGGTGTGAAACAGACAAAACCTGAAAACTGTTCAACATTCTCTTAACTCTAGCACAAAGTTTGAGAAGTTTCCTAACTGTGATATTTAGAACTCTTTGACAGCCATTTGTGATCCATTACTCACCTGATGCAGTTTTCAGGATCAGTTTTGCAATCAGTATTGCATCTAAAACGTTCCCAGGGCAGCCAACCCATTGGTGGAGTCCTCAATAAACCATTATCTAGAGTTGAACAGCATGTAGCTAGTCCCAACAAGATGCTCAAAGGAGGCAGCAACATGATTTAAAGAACTATAAAATCAGAAAAATGAATCCAATTAGTGTTTTCACTTCGAGCATGTCTTTTGTTTAAAAGCAGTCCTATGATTTGACTTGTTTCTAACTGGTAGTTATCTGTGTCTTAAGTATTTTGGAGGCTTCCAGCAGCCAGGTATCTGGGGATCATCAAGCCATAGAAAATAAAAAGATTTAAAAATCTGATAATGATTAAACAGACAAATTGAGAAGCACAGAGAGCTATTTCCAAACCTTTGAACAATGACTTATTTGCCTCTTCAATTATCAATAGATTTGCAGCTAAAACCCATTAATCACAGTGAGAATTAATAATGATAAATATAGAAATGTGCACACTTCAAGGATCAGACACTTTTTTCCAAATATCAATACATTAGATCTATCAATATTTCTTTTGAGTATATACTATATTGCCATTTTTTTCATTAAAATGCATACAAAGCTTGCATGGATTGCTTTTTCTCTATCAACTTCTTAAATAGATATCAGCATTCAATATGTGATTGTTTTAATTTTGGCTGGTGGATCTCTTTCACTTTACCATTCAAAGATAACCTGGGGCAGTGATCTAAACTCAGGTGAAAATGCAAACAATGCAACTCCTTTGAGGTAAACAATTTTCAGTATGAAATTTGTTCTAATATAAGTGGCATGAGGCTGAAGAAAGAAATTAGTTACAACATCTCACACTTCTCACTGCTCCCAGATATTTCCTGCTTTTGCTTGTAGTTTAGATAGATGTTAAGTTATGAAATCTTGCTTCTAGGGTAGGACTGCTATTACCAGTGATGCTGGAGTACAAATGGAACCACTGCAAAGACAGAGAGGTAGTCATGGATAGTTCCTGGGACTCTGTAGGTATGTTTCAGAATCCTTGACTCCCTGGAAGGAAATGGTTGTTACAAAGAAAAAAAAAATTAATAAGGCCAAGGGTAACTGACATTCTAAGTACTTGTGTGTTTTTAACTCTCTGCCTGGCACAATCAAAGTTAGTCTTAATTGGAAATAATTAATTAAAATTTTCTTCTCTATGGGACATTAATACCCTTTATATAACAATACACATTTCTCCCAGTATTCTAGACCAAAATGTTTATCGCCTTCTGTTTTGAAGTGTGCTAAATTGCTTATTGTTCTCTACCTGAAAGATAGCTGCATATCAGTCTGCAACTTTATCCGAAAAACATAGTAAAATGTTGTTAATGAGTTATATTAGAGAGCAGGAACTTGTAACAGAAGCAAGCAGAATACAGCACTGTATAATGTGCCAGTATGCAAACTGCAACTTCCTCATTTTTGTTCAAAATAAAATTACTTGAAACAACATTTTTTTTCTTAACTATGAAGGTTGTTTGTTACCACATGATCTATAACACCAGAAGAAGCAATTTAAATAGATCAGAAGTGAGAGGAGAAAATAATTATCTAAATGTTATTGAAGAGTTAATGATCAACTATCTTACCTTTATCAGAAGCAGGCAGACTGTTCCTGGGAAGAGAACATTAGGAAGAGAAGACACTTGTGATACCCTCTGTTTTAAATGGAGGTTTAAAAAAATAAATTGTTATTTAGTCTCTTGATTTCACTGCCTATTCTGGTCACTCATCTCATATCACAATAAATGTAACTTGATTAGTGTGGTAAGATCTCCCCCTCTCTGTGAAGGTACAATAGAACATTCCAACAGTTTTCCATCTGACACACTTGCTCTCCTAGGTGAAGTAGAAAAAGAAGAAAAATTCCATTATCCATCTTAGTGGATTCTACAGAGCCCATCATTATAGTATTTAAGTTCTTAAATAGTCAAAGGTCCAATTGTGCCAGTACAAATGGCTACTGGGCCAGCATATGTGTTGGTCCCAACAGTGTCCCTGAAACCAGAACTGTTACTAAACATAATAAGCTAATTCCGGTCCTTATAGTTCCACTAATTCTTTCTCTTTTTTATGTCTGCAATTGTCTTGGCTTAATGGTACTACACAGAATGAACTAAGGACTAAATGCTGACCCACTTCTGGAGGAAAGGAAGTCCCTAAACACGGGAGAATTGTTACTCTAGTATTTACCAGAAGATAAATTTGTTTATTCAGTACCTCATTATCATAGTCAGGACCACACAATAAGGGAATCTGTTTCACATTACTGCTATTGTTTCTCATTGTTTCTCTCCCTCTTTGTGTCTCCACCTGCATGCATTTTCCCCCTCAGAAAGCTCACATTTCCCATTCCTTCCTGTAGATTTTATTTCCTTCCCCTTTCCATGTGCTAATCAATAATGAAATAATTTGTACATTTAAACTGTCATAGTTTTAGTCTTAACATCACCAACCAATTAAATTAATTTGGGGGTAGGCAGGTCATTCCTCAGAGCTATTGTTTTAAGCTGTCTGCAGATTCAAAGGCAGTATTGCAATGGTCTACTATGATTACTATGGAAATGTTTACAGGTGTATTTACATTGATATACATACTGCACTGGGCTCAGTGTAATTTACTCTAGTAAATTACTCCATTATGCTGCATTGGTGTCAGCCCTGGCTTATGCTGACACAGGATGTCTAGATTAGGGACTTCTAGTGGTAAAACTATATTGCTGTGAATTTTCTTAATGTAGACAGGACCTCAGTTTGCATGTAGAAGTTATGTTTTATTTGGCATGAGTTTCAATTGCTATGTTTTAATTGCATTTTGATTTTCCAAAGAAAATAAAATAAGATGTAATGGTAGCAACTGGAGTTTGTGGATAATGATGTGTGATCAGAGAGGAGTATGAACTTTTATAACCGTGACCCAGAGTATATAACTGGGGCTAGGAAATAAAAATTAGTCTTGCAACAGCATATCATGTGTAATTCTGTTATTATTCACAGGACCAGAGCCAATAGTGTGAAAGCAGTATTGGCCTGAGTGCTCTTAGCACTTCACTTAAATTTAATTGAATAACAACAGTATTCAGTGTATGTAAGTGGGGTCAAGGAAGGAGACATGGCATAGTTAAAAGACAAAAGGCATCTCTATTTTTTTAGTAGAAGAGGTCGGAAGGGAAGGGTAGGACTTTCTAACATACTTGTGCATATATTAGACAATCCCATGGAACCTTGTATGAAAATAAAATGCACGCTCATTTCAAGCGCCAGAAAAGAGGAAAAAAAATAAGAGCTTGATTCTAAATATACAGACTAAAAGTGGAATTTTGAGTTCCTATACCTGCTCAGACTATTTGTCTATCAAGTCTAGTATCCTACTTTCCCTCAGTTATTAAAGCAATACTGCAGGGGATGCGACACTCCTTTTTAAAACAAACAGTAAGTTATACAATGCTAGGGAATCCCCTCCGAGTGCTGCAGGCAATTACAGTATGACCCACACAGTGATGTTAGGTGATTAAAAAAGACTGAGGAGGGAGAGCTTTCCAAAGCAATAAGCATGAGGCTGACTTCCCTTTGTTTAAAAGATGGAGACTTTTACTTCCCCTTAATTTTAACCTATTTATATACACCAGTAAGATGCCATTCAGGACCACATGTAAAATGAAGACACTGTAATGAAGTTAGGGAGACTAGATATATTGATTTTTATACGACAGTTCTAATATGGGGCTTTTTCTTACATAGGTGCCTATGCCTATGATGGGCTGTTCTCGATGGTAACAGAGGACAGAACAAGGAGCAATGGTTTCAAATTACAGCTGGGGAGGTTGAGGTTGGCTATTAGGAAAAACTTTCTCACTAGGAGGGTGGTGAAGCTTTGGAATGGGTTACCTAGGGAGGTGGTAGAATCTCCATCTTTGGAGATATTTAAGGCCCAGTTAGACAAAACCCTGGCTGGGATGATTTAGTGGGAGTGGTCCTGCTTTTAGCAGGGGGTTGGACTAGATGACCTCGTGAGGTCCCTTCCATCCCTATGATTCTATGACCCTCCTACCCACACCTGTCCTGATTTTCACACTTCCTACCTGTTCACCCTAAGTGAAGGCTGCATGTTTCAAGCCCAAGGTTATCACAAGCATGGGAGAGACCATAAGCCCCAGTTGACAGTATGTGTGGTAGACAAGCTGGAAGAGTTGGGTATCGGGTATGCAGTGGGACAACGCAGCATCCCCTACCACCACCGTGAGCCAGCATGGCCAATGGCCTAAGGAGCCAGCTTGTGATGCTATGGGGCAAGATGACCCCGAAAAACAAGGCCACACAGTAAACTTTTGGGCCCTGGGGGTGATGTCACAACTCTACTGTGACATCACACGCTGTCATGGAACACGCCCACATTCGGATGGTCTCGTGCAGGTTATGTCACGCCACCAGGCACTTTCCTCCCTTCCCTGAGATGCACGAGTTGGCTGGATTGACAGTACGGTGGCACCCCCCGCCAGTGCCCCAGTATTACAATATATACCCCCGTATTTTCCACCCCGCCAACACTCACGCGGCGCGCTGGTGTGTGCAGACAGAATGAGAACCCGCAACAGCCAGGGAAGGAACCCCCATGTCCTGCGCATGCGTACTCCAGTCACTTGCCTAGGGCTTGGGAACCGCCCGCCCTCACATCGGGACGACAGGTGGGGGCTCGGGGTGGGAGTTCCTCGCCACCATAGCCAATGAGTGGTTTAGAACTTGCCGGCCTCCCCCTATCAGGAGTGGCGATTGTCTTAAGTGTAGCCGTTGATGAGCCAATGGGAGGTGGAGATGTTGCCCACTCCAGCCAAATAAAAAAATATGTTTTCGCCTGGAGCGACGATAAAGTGACGCTTTAATAAGCAGCCAATCGAAGGAACTGAGAGGCAGACTGGTACGTAGACCCAATCGAAAGCAAAGAATCAGAGGGCTCCAGCCAATCAGAGGAGCCGACCCTGTTCTAGGCCTTGTGGAGCCAATCCGCGGGGCTGCTCTGGGCGAAGTGGCTCGTTGTGGCGCTGGCCTCCCAGCGGCAGAGGGCGCAGTACGAGGTGTCTGGCTCTGCTCGGCGCAGCTGTCGAGGGAGGCGTGGAGACGGTGCTGCTGTCGTCGTGCCACTGCCGAGCGTTCGCTGACCCCGCCTACCGCCTTCCTGCTCAGCTGCGAGCGCGCCGCCTCCGGAACTGGGGGACAGGTACGCGGCCGGGGGCTCCTGTACCGAGCGGGAGGGGGCTGCCAGCTCCATTCTTCACCGCACGGGGGGGGGGGGGGCTGCCCGTCTTTCCAGGCAGCCGGCGGGTTGTTTGCTCCTCACCACCCCCCGTGGGGTGCTGGGGTTTGGTCTCGGCCCATTCCTCGGCGGGGGGTAGTGCCGGGCTGGGGTTTGTCCGCCGCCCGCGGGAGGGAGCGGGGTTGCTCTGTCCTTCGCTCTCCCCAGCTGGGGTGTGGTGAAGCCCGTTGGGCGGGTCTGCGGGGGGCTCCTAATGGCCCCTCGGTGGGGGCCGCGATAGGCATCGCTAAGTACCCGTTGCGGGGCTGGGACTGTCGCTCAGACCGGCTCGGGGCCGCTGGGTGTGAGCCCGCTGTCAGCTCAGAGCCGGCTTGTAACCGGTGTCATCCCGGCCGAGGCTGGAGGGCCCCGGTGGAAGTAGGGAGGGAGGTGCTGGGGGACAGGCCGCAGCCGCGTGTCCGCTCTCACAGCCGGATTGGGGCTTGACAGGCAACTTCTGGAGCCCGGCCACACTGATTTACAGTAAGCCGCTGTTCCACCCGGCCTGGACCTTTGCTGATCTCAGGTGTCAGCTGCATTGTCCCACGGCTTCTAAAATGACAGTGTAATCTCCCCGTTGCTGTGTGATGGAAGTGAGAGAACAACAAATAATTGACAAACGAGGGAAGGTGACTGTAAAAAAGCTCATTGTATGTGTCCTGGTTGTACACAAAATGGTGCCAAATACACAGAATAGATATGGGGACTTAGTTTTAAAACTGTATTTTAACTGATCTTCAGGTACTTGAGTAACCCACGTAAGCAGTGGCTCTCAACCACTGTGTTGGGGCACATTACTGTGTCGCCACACACTGGTGAGTGTGTCACGGAGAGCCAGGGAGATGGTTGGGTTTGGTCTGGGGGAGATGGCTTGTGTGTCTTGTGGGGTTGTGATATGCCACCAATTGTGTCACAAGCTGCAAAAAGCTGAGATTCTCTGCCCTAAAGAGTAGTCATGAACACTGTCACTAGTGTTACAGAACCACAGTATAGTGGGAAAACAAACAAGGAGTCCTTTGTTACTTTTAAAGACTAACAAATTTATTTATTGCATGAGCTTCTGTGGGAGAAAAATCCCAATTCATCAGATGCTTTGGTGAAGATGGGGAATTTACAGAATGGGAGGAAAATAAATGCAGGGACATGTAAGTCAGAGGATCAGGTCAGACTGTAACAGTGTTCTCCTTTTGTACATGATATTCTTGATCTTTCCTGTAAAGAATGAATGTTTGTTTACAGTTGGTACTAATTAATTTTTACGAAGTTAAGAAAACACCTTAATATGAATGAAGTGCTTTCACATTCAGAAATTAAACAAGCAGAAGAAATAGAGAGAAACTTAATCCTTCAGTTTTAGAAATAGTAAATGTTATTTGGAAAGTAGTAGGCAAAAAAAAAATGCAGAAGTGATGTTAAAGTTGATGGTGTTGCTATAAAGACACACGCTGAATTGTAGGCACTAAATGTTATTAGCTATGGTTACCTTGGTGAAACATGTATCAGTAAACTATCTTCTGTTCTGAGTTATCCAAGGGTTTTTTTTTTAAATGATGGGGGAAGATGTGATAGCATAAAGGAAAATAAAACGTGATTAGAGCCTTGCCTTGTCATAAATGGGAAGAAGCTAAACATGCTGTAAGAAAAAGCTTCTGATAAATAACTACTGTATTATTCAGTGGTTGACCTTTAGCTTAATTTTTGTTTCATTTCTTTATATTTAGATGTTTCTTCATAAACACCATTAACTTAGTTTCAGGTTATGTTTGAACTATTGCAAATTACACAGGGAAATTGGGATATTGCAATTGAGGAATTTTATTAACCAAGTTGTGAGATAAGATAGTTCTAGTAGTTTCTTATTACTAACGTTAAGTAATTGTCTTAAACTTAATCACTGTGTTTAAAACTACTAACTCCAAATTGTATTTAAATAACTCAGAGTGAATTGTTTTCTGCATGGAGTGCAGCTTTGATGGTACTGTGAACAGTGGACACACCCTAGATCTATGTGGATGAGATCTCAACCTGGAGCAACTAGGAGAGTGCACTGTGTGCTCGCCCTATTTACCTTTTCACCTCCCACTTGCCTTCAGTGTGTGTGTGGGTTGCTGCTTTTCCTCATTCTGTGTACTGCAGGGTGTGGGAAGGATGTATACTGAATCTGGGCATTGGGCCTGTCCTGTCCATTGCTGATACTGTTGGTGATGGGGCTGGTAATGAGGCCAGGTGATTGGCTTCTGCCTCCAGCAACTGTATGGGGAGGGAGATTGCTGCTGTTTGCTGCCTAGATGAGTAGGCATTTTGGGTTCCTAGTTTCAGCCCCACTCTGAAATGGGTTGCTTGCTCTCTTTTGGCGGGTAGTCTGATAGCCAGTTCTTGGGTGCAGAAGAGACTTTACTGGTACGGCAAAACTGGAAAACTGCCATATGGGTTTTCCCAGTACTTCCCTTTTTTAAAAGAAAAAAGGGTACCGGTATGCTGGCAGGAGCGGGGGTGTGTACGTGTGTACGTACACATACCCTCTACTACCCCAGGCCCCCTGGGGCCTCTCCAAACCCTCCACTCCCCCACCCTGCCAGCTCTCCAACCCCCCCTTCCCCACTCCTCCCTTCCCGCCAGTACCCTGGCCCACCTTGTTCCTCTCTGGGGCCCTCCTCCCTCCCTCCCCGGCCCTCTGCCCTGCTCCTCTAGAGGGGCTCCCCTTCCTCCCTGGCCCCCCACCCTGCTCTTCTGGGGGGGCACTCCCCAGCCCTCTCCCGCTCCTTTCCCTGCCCTGCTAACCCAAGCCCCCAGCTGAGCAGTGGGGCTGGCCAGGGAAAAATAGGTACTGGTATGTAATACCGGTGCGTACTGGCTCAAAAAAAGCCCTGGGTTTTCCTGTCTGTGAGGTCGGGTTTGGGAGGTTTAAATTACAACTGCCCTAATTTTGTCAGGTTCCCGTGCAACTGGTGGGTTAGAAAGTGCCTGCCTGAGGCCCCTTTAACTCTGTGGTCCTGGACACAGCAATGCATTGTGGAGGAGGCCGGCTTCCATGTCTTTTGCAGCTTGTGGCACCATTCAGTTTATTACTCCTACCTCTGGTAAAGAGGAGGGGAGTGGGTTAGGATTGTTTTGAAATCAGGATCCCAAGTCAGGCTAGTCAGTGGATGTGGAGGGGGCATAGTCTTCACACCCACTTCCAGGTTTATAACACCCAAGGCCATTGGTGACAGTGGAGACTGGCATTAGAACAGTCCTGCTAGGTAGTTTGCAGTTTCCCTAGAATGCAGCAGAGTGCATACTATTCATTATAAGTGTGTGGTGAGTTTCAGCTTTCAGATGTCAGCTCTTTTTACTTTCCTAGTGCGTGGAGGAGAGAGTAGGGTAGAACTGGAGAGAGAGATGTTGTAATAGATATTTTCACAAAGGGAGAAGAGTAGTGTGTATAACTGAAATGGTTTGTTAGGATTGTCTCAAGTTTTAATAAAAGTAAAATAAAGAACCCTTTCCCCAAACTATCTCCCCCATCTCAGTTCTTGGGGCATACAGCAAGTGTGGAAAGTGTTCAATCTAAAAAGTTATAATCACATACTTGCTTATAATAGAAACATTTTTAACCTTAGCAAAAGCAGTCACTAGGGCTATAATAATCAAAGTCAAAACTGTGGCCTGTTAACAATTTTATTGTTCTTCAGCATTGAAATTAAACTACAGGGCAGTCAGCTTGAAAATAAGAACATCTACAAAAATTGGTTCCTAAAATCCACTTCAAGATGAAGAATCTTTTAAATAATGCTCTTGTCATCTTACCAGGTCATGATGTGGAAACTATTTTTGTAAATAATTTATCTTTGTTAGCCATTACATATGTTAGGCATGTGGCATCCCCTATCTTATAAGTCTTTTTCACGGTTCTTTGCTCAGTTATGTCAACATCACTTTTGGCATTAGCAAATATAAAGCCTGTCAAAGGCAAGATGCATTTGTTTTGTGTCCTAATGCAGGTACCATCACTGTTTAGAATTGTAGTATCCAAAACAGAGATAAGGAGAGGTACAGAACGGCAAGATAAGGAACTTGTACAAACTGGTGGTAGGATCTTAGGTGACATAAAATGTTTTATAACTTGTAAGCAACCATACTATAAATATAAGTGATTAGTGGCATATTTCAATGCACCTCCATTGTGGAACAGCACCGCAAAAAACTGCTTCCCAGAAGGATTGATATTATATTAACTCTTACCTTTTGTGTTGTACTGCTTTGTCTTTAGATAATAAAATTGGCTAAGTTTAGTTAGTTGATCTCTAAACCGTTCTTAATAACAAACCACGTGTGTAATAACTAGCCACACTTTTAGACAGTATTTGCAGCATTCTTTTGGGGCCTTTGTTTGAAAAGATTAAAATTGTCAATCAAAAACAAAGGAAGATAAAGATGGTGGGGTCTCGTTGTTAGCAACTGTTTTCTATTAATTGAAGTTTTCATTAGTTTGACTTGAAACAAAATGGCTTTTTAATGCTACAGTACTGAAGGTAATTACATACACCGGTCATGCAGGCCGTGAAGTGCTAATTTTTTTAAACTGGTCAGGCCTGCTGAATTGTGGATCATATCCTTAAATACAGTTTATTACAAGTCTAGTGTTTGTTTCCAATTTATAATTGTTTCTGGCTAACATCAGTTCGTTTCTTCAAAGAGTCTTTGGGCTGACCTCATTTGTGAGCTTGCCCAAGTCACTTCACCTCTGTGTCTCAGTTTCTCCATTTTACAAATGGGGATAATGAAACTTGCTTTCCTTTTGTAAAGTGCTTTGGGATCTCTGGATAAGACGGGCTGAATAAAAACTGTGTGGTGGTGGGACAACAGAGTCTTGTGGCACTTTTAAAGACTAACAGATTTATTAATCGCATGAGCTTTCGTGGGAGAAAATCCCACTTCGTC